>MU899498.1:0-14833 GCA_036418205.1 Ostertagia ostertagi | reverse complement strand
TTTAACGATCGCGGTAGCGTATTTTGCCCCGTAGGTGCAGTTCAAAATTTATAGCGATGACAGGTTAGGGCTAATCTTTAGCAACACAATCGTTATAGTTGAACGTCTTGCCAGGGAGGACGGATCTAATTTCGCATGCAGCTTTAGATCGTGACCTAGGTAGATCGAAAAAGACCAAAACTGCTACAAGAACTTCCCGAGAAAGTTGTGAGCGGCCAAAGTTTGCACAAAAATACAGCTAGCGCCATTTAGTTCCTTTGTCAAAAATGAATGTCATATTGGTGACCAGCCCCTCCGACTCATCTATAACTATCTAACTTGAAAGCACGCTCCGGGATTGGGCGCGCTCGCCTGTCCCATCCCGGGAGTGGTAGACAGGCGGGCAAGCGTTGACTTCTCACCAGGGGCAAGCGTGCGTTGAGGAATCCTCGACACACGCTTGCTTTGGTGCGACATCACACGTCGACAGGGGGTCGTATTGGCCCGCTGGAGGAAGAGATCGGGCCGATTGATGCAGTAGGATCATCACGTCGGAGGACAAACATCAAGGATCGAATCGATGCCAGGCCAGAGTATTTCCAATAACAATTGATTCCGCCCACACAAAATTTTCGTGATTTAGAGGTGTCCGCTTAGCAATTCTTAGTTACTTCAGTTTTATCACCACACAAGTTAAAGAATCCGAAATTCGCACGTTTCCAAGGGATATTTTATCTTTCAAGTGAGTCCTCAAATCTGAAGGGATGTGAAGCACACGGCGCATCCCAGAGTGGGCCCAGTTGGTTGCGCGCGCTTCAACTACGGCTCTCTGGAGAAAGAATCTCAATTCAGGAAAAATCAAGAGGATTCTGAAAGGTTCATGTAATTACAGGGAGGAGTACACTATTCAACAAGAAACGCAGCCTTCAGCGTCAAATTCATGAACGTATAAAGTTGCTTTCGCCAATTTCAAATAGTGAACGTTTTAAGCAGCTACAGCAATCTCTGAATAGAGCAAATCTTACTAGTTTATTATGGCTTTGGAAAGCGTAAAAACTCGCACTCATCACGAATTTTCCTCGTTAATTTTGCAAAAATCCTCAACGTGGCCATTTTTTGAATACTGGACGTATGAAGCTGCTTAGCAACCGTTTGATAGAGAAAATCTTCTAGTTTTGTCTGCCATATTAACTTTTGAATTTGACGAAAATGAAGCAAGTTATTGCTTCGGAAAGTGTAAAAACTCGTGCTCATCTCGAATTTTCCTCGTTAATTGATCTAAATTTGTTATTTCTTATAACTTTTTGTAATTTCAATACTGATTAGAAAGAGCTCTTCAAAACTTCCAAATCTGCTTTCAGATTGAAAATTCGTCATATTTGAAGAAAGTTATAATCATTTGAATATTTGTTCAAATTTCAATAGTAAATAAGCTGCTCCACGGTCAACGCCAAAGACACAGCTGGCTAAGGCGGTTACAAGGCTTCTTTCAACTGAAAGGGGGACGTGTAGATTGAGAGCATACCCTGTGTAGTACTAAAATTTGGTAAGCCTTCCAAAGGAAATAAATAAAAAAGAGATGGATAGCGCCTCTAAGTAAATAAAATAAGAAGAAATAATAGTAGGCTCACACAAAAATTATGCCAGGGTCTATTCCAGTTAGGGGGGGCATCATGGTGCGGTGACTCCCAAAAAGCTACGGTAACTCTGAGCCAGGGGGAGTGTAGCCAGCCTAGGGGGGTGGGGGTGAGGGCAGTCACTTGACATGCGTGAGAAGCTGGAATGTTCGAGTTTACATTAGCTCGCCGAGAAACTGCATCATGATGCCCCCCCCCCCTAACTGGAATAGACCCGTTTGCCATTTTTAGACCAGTTTGTCGTTTCTTGCTCCAGCTCTCGTTTGCTCGTTTTGTAGTTTCTGTCACTAATAATGATCATTATTTGACTTTTTCTACTTTTGTACTTCTTTAGCGACTTTTTTGTCAAGGGTGGTTAGCAGGAGCATTTTTTATGACAGTTTTGGTGAGAATGAACAACTTTACTAGTCCGCCTGTGAAGAAGGCCGTAGTCTCAGGACTTCAACTCTAGGGGAAGTGTGAGAGCATGGGCGAGAAGTCCATTATCAAAATTTTCCTCGACGCCTTACTGGCATTGTGTCGGCCTCTTTTGCCCGCTTGATGGTCGAGTGGAGAAGGCGCAAGGGGATCGTCCGACCGCGACGCACCACGTCTGTCGCTAGCCCCCCTCACCAAACAGTCATTAAGAGTACAAAGAGGAAAGTTCAAGAATGATCATTGTTGACTGAGTCCGGTGGCTTCAAAACGGACGCGTCGGCGCCTCGTCGGCCACGTGCTATACAGCCCGGGCACATTTGAGGCAGCTCAGGATCCATTAGCCGATCAATGTCTATTGGCACTTGGAGCACCAGGTATAGGTTCGTGGCACTCGTCAACGCCGTCTCCTCGGCTATTTAGCGTGGAAGCGGCTAAGTGGGGCGAGGTCTTTGTTGGGGCGGATAGTTCGGTTTGCATTTCTTTTTCTTTTCCAGATCACCTTCCGCCTAGCTTTATTTAAGGACGCTGTTCCACACTTTTATCCCGAATCTTGCCTTCAAAGGAAGCGATTACGATAAAGAGGTAGCGCATCGGAGAAGCATGTACACCACACGAATCAGTTACATGGTTGCTGGGGAATCGAAATGGGGCGCTTTTCACAACCTCGAAAGCTGCGCTGGATTGCTGAGCAGGGACTTCGGAAAGCGCTCCGCCCAAAAGCGATCCGCCCACTAGATTTACTTGTTGATTTGACGACGTTGCGTGACCAGCAGCGCGGGCAAATTGCCAGGCCATCTTGATTTAAGCTGTGGTTGGAATGGTACATCGAAGGCGTTGTGGTTTAACTCTTATTATAGCTACTTTCTGAGCTGTTACTGGGTTCATGGAGTGTCAAAGCAACGGCCAAAGAAAGTGGTCCCGTTTTCCGCTTTTCATTGGCGCATATTTTCCGCTTAGGCACCATGGCACCACACGCCCACACTAAACCCTTTTTAGATTAACTTCGCTAATCGCTGCCTTTGAGAAGCAAAGGGTTTAACTAAGGATCAGAAATGTTCATACGGCTAGATTCAGCTGCCCTGGACTGCTAGAGGTTGCGTTTTCTCTTACCAACTTTGATTGGTCACACTCGCTAGAGAAATTGCGCGTTAAAAGCTTCGTCCATATGTTGTATCCAGATTTCTCGGCGTTTATGACTCAACCAGCGTCTCATCGGAGTTTATTAAGATTTGACAAAGTCTTCCTTGTTACATTGATCGCAACTTTCCAACAATGAGGGGACACGACATTGGCTAAAAAGTGGGTATCACTCATACTCTAATGTGAAGCTGTTATCAGTTGTAACATAATGGAACAAGCTTCCCCTGTATGCCTTAGCTCCGCCATATTTTTTGCTGACAGCGTCAACTCGTTTGTAGGTCTCAGTGAGAGTGTACTCTGGACCAAAGAGTTCGATACACTGATCAGAGAAGAAGCTTAAACAGTACGTAGATGACAGAAGAAGACGAATCTGAATGAGAGACTGTATCACTTGGGTAGTGCGTGTTTCTTTTTTTACCTTTCCAAAAATTGCGCTATTTCCGTAGTCGGTTGTCTGGAAGTAGCCGAGTTCGGTGCACGTTTGCCATATCCAGCTACGCGTTGCAACTGGAACAACGATTGCACTTAGGAATCTTCCACTCGTGGGGATGGTGAGTGTTCCGACGGTTTCTTTTCCCTCGATTTCTAGTTCTTCCATCTAGGATTTACTGGGAAGCTTACGTTTGTAGCTTAATCTTTTTAGAAGTCACATTAATTACGAGAAAAGTGTGTCATCGAATTTGAAGAGTGAAATTCGGTAAGAGCATTTAATGCGAGAAGAATTGATTAAGTAAGCTTATCCCGTACACGAATGCCGATTCGTATGCGAAATTATTAAAAAAATAAATTAAAAACAAAAAAAAAAAAAAAAAAATAATAGGCAAACCAGGATTGGCCGACTCAGTTAGGAATAGATTTCGCGAGGGAATCGTACCGCGTCCGCCATACCTACCTTAGATTTACCTAGATCACTCCAGCTTCGACACCAAAATTGAACGGTTAGGGCGCTGATCCTTACGGGCTGCAACCGTCGACCCTCCGTTGCAACGCTTCCCACCCACCACGCGAGTGGTGAGATCAGCGTGCATTGATGTAGAGATCAGCGCGCTCTCTCGCGTACTTTGACTTCTTCAATCGGCCACCTGGGCTCGCCATCTGTACCCATGCAGGGCCTTATTGTAGTTAGAGGCCGTTTATTCATCGTCCATTTGGCGCCTCGTATCGTCGTCTAAGTCGACGATCTTAATCCCTAATCGTCTCCTCCTGTCTAAGTCGACGATCTCTAAGTTAGTCACGCCCCTAAACCAACAAGGGGTCAAGCAGGCTCAGAGTTGGCACTCACCCTCCTTACACCGGTAACAAGACGTTGGTTTATTATTGCTCTGTAATTGCAATAAATATTATAACTTGACTATTGCATTGTTCTCAGTTGAGAAATCGGTCCGGATCCGGCACCATCACTCAGAAATTGGGTCATAAACAAGCAATCCACTGAACCACCCAACATTTTTGGTGCGAAAAGCCCATACATCAATATAAGTGGCACATGTTGGTGCATCGGCCGGGATCGAACCCGGGCGCCCGCTGTGGCAGCGCGAGGCATTGTCTTCTTTTCACCACCGATGCGCCTACGGTCTTCCATTCGACAAGCAGTCCAGTCTAGCGAGCATCGAAACCAAGCTCTCATCTCGCCTCTCCACTCGGCGTCCAGTCAACTATTCCGCATCCACTCATCATACGATCAAAGATTTCATGTGTTTATGTATGTATGTATATTTAATTTTAACTCCGTTGCCGGCGGAGTATCGTCGTCTAAGTCGACGATCTTAATCCCTAATCGTCTCCTCCTGTCTAAGTCGACGATCTCTAAGTTAGTCACGCCCCTAAACCAACAAGGGGTCAAGCAGGCTCAGAGTTGGCACTCACCCTCCTTACACCGGTAACAAGACGTTGTCTATTATTGCTCTGTAATTGCAATAAATATTATATAACTTGACTATTGCATTGTTCTCAGTTAGAGAAATCGGTCCGGATCCGGCACCATCACTCAGAAATTGGGTCATAAACAAACAATCCACTGAACCACCCAACATTTTTGGTGCGAAAAGCCCATACATCAATATAAGTGGCACATTTTTGGTGCATCGGCGAGGATCGAACCCGGGCGTCCGGCGTGGCAGGCGAGCTGTCTTCTTTTCACCACCGATGCGCCTACGGTCTTCCATTCGACAAGCAGTCCAGTCTAGCGAGCATCGAAACCAAGCTCTCATCTCGCCTCTCCACTCGGCGTCCAGTCAACTATTCCGCATCCACTCATCATACGATCAAAGATTTCATGTGTTTATGTATGTATGTATATTTAATTTTAACTCGTTGCCGGCGGAGTATCGTCGTCTAAGTCGACGATCTTAATCCCTAATCGTCTCCTCCTGTCTAAGTCGACGATCTCTAAGTTAGTCACGCCCCTAAACCAACAAGGGGTCAAGCAGGCTCAGAGTTGGCACTCACCCTCCTTACACCGGTAACAAGACGTTGGTTTATTATTGCTCTGTAATTGCAATAAATATTATAACTTGACTATTGCATTGTTCTCAGTTAGAGACATCGGTCCGGATCCGGCACCATCACTCAGAAATTGGGTCAAAAACAAACAATCCACTGAACCACCCAACATTTTTGGTGCGAAAAGCCATACATCAATATAAGTGGCACACACTTTTTGTGCATCGGCCGGGAAGGCGAACGGTGCGCCCGCGTGGCGGCGAGCATTTGCACTGAAACCACCGATGCGCCTACGGTCTTCCATTCGACAAGCAGTCCAGTCTAGCGAGCATCGAAACCAAGCTCTCATCTCGCCTCTCCACTCGGCGTCCAGTCAACTATTCCGCATCCACTCATCATACGATCAAAGATTTCATGTGTTTATGTATGTATGTATATTTAATTTTAACTCCGTTGCCGGCGGAGTATCGTCGTCTAAGTCGACGATCTTAATCCCTAATCGTCTCCTCCTGTCTAAGTCGACGATCTCTAAGTTAGTCACGCCCCTAAACCAACAAGGGGTCAAGCAGGCTCAGAGTTGGCACTCACCCTCCTTACACCGGTAACAAGACGTTGGTTTATTATTGCTCTGTAATTGCAATAAATATTATAACTTGACTATTGCATTGTTCTCAGTTGAGAAATCGGTCCGGATCCGGCACCATCACTCAGAAATTGGGTCATAAACAAGCAATCCACTGAACCACCCAACATTTTTGGTGCGAAAAGCCCATACATCAATATAAGTGGCACAAGTTCTCTTCTTTCGTATAACTAGTCGCTCCGCCAAGCTAAAGCTAGGACTACGAGAAGCGCTCTTAGTTTAGCACAGTTTAATCCTGGGTTGTGTCTTTAATATAATTTTTGCTGTGAGCAATCATATGTGATAACGTCGGTTTTCTATAAGATACCATTACTCGAGAATTAGTTATTATCTAGACAGAGAGCAAGTGCGGCATTCCCAGGCTGCCTCTCTTGGTCTTGTGTTTTTCTGTTGCAGTTAATTCGAACAAGTTAGCAATGACTTATAATTACGCGCAAGTATTGGTTGTATGTTGACTTGGGAAGACAAACGCTTCAGCCGAAAAATTTCATGTCAATAAAGAGCAAGCTTATTCACGCTTGCGGAGCTGGAGAGATGAATTAGAATTGCTGATGTCGGGCCTATTTCTGACACAAACGACACGAACAGGTGGTAAAGATGCGAAAGGAGAGGAAATGCGCTGCTACACGATGTTGTGCGCCCCCCCCCCCAAGCTCGAAACCCCCTGGCGGTGGGCTTGCCAATTTTTTTGAAATTTCACGGAAACACTTTGTCACTTGATGGGAACACCACTAAACCTCCACGCAGTTCACTATGTTTTATGATTTCCACTTTATCTGATTGTTGCAGCGCAGCCCCGCTGGTAAACATTGTTGAAAAGGAGCATTGGAGAATGCGAAATGCATCGGGAATGATCGGATTTGATCGAAATCCTTGTTTTTTTTAGTTGCGCCGCGGCGGACGGTGGCCAATCACCAAAAATGATAAAGAGCGAGAAAATTAGAGGAGATTGTGCTGGATTTCACGTGGTTGATCCACAAGGGAGCACAAGTGTTTTTTTTAACCGGTGAGAAATGGCCAAAGTTAATGATGAAGCAACGTGAAAAACTTACCGAAATCCGCAACAGATTTTTTTGTTAATTTTCCAGCATCAGATTCAATTCCACATCCAATCTAGATTGCGATTTCGTGGGTGTGGATAGTCTCCACAATTTCTGCATTCCCCAGAAGGCTGGTATGGGTGCCCCCACATGCAACTGCTAGGACGCGGCGAGTTGCCCTTAGCAGATCCTATTACGAAAGTTAGAAGTCCTTAAAGGAGGAATTCACGATAAGAACGAAGGTCAAAGAAGGGGAAATAGCTAGTTGGGGACAGGCGGACCTCCTGAGGGTGCTGACCGACGCGCAATTGGCAGCGAAAGATTTGACCTCGGCGATCTAGCATGGCTCACTCTTGGCGCGGTTGGCGGGGTACGCCCACCGACTATCTAATCACTCGCCGCAGGTCTATACGTGGCGAGTGATTAGATAGCAGAGAGAGCGTAGTGTTGAAGAGGGCACAGCGATGAGAGTCGCATCAATGCGCAAATCAACGGGCAAGGAAGGGTCCCATTTCTCGGGTTTCGGGCCGTTTCAAATGGTTTCTTCTTCATCCCTGCTCCACTGACCACCTCTACCCTTATTTCCAATGAGCTAACTTTTCATCGTGAATTCTGCCTTTAAGCTAAGCATTTTCGACTTATTCTTTTCCCTTTTTCGTCACTGCCGGCCAATTTCTCACCAATACTTCCATATTTGTGCGTAAAAACCACATCGTTTGATTCTGTGATATGCCTTTGAAATAGGATAACTAGAACGCGGGTCCCCATAGATCCGGAGACTGGACTCCTGATCTATGGGGCGTCGTACCGCTGATTAAGTGTGCTCTTGTGTCTCGAAGCCCTTTTCTCTCTCGTCGACTTCCAAAAATTCAAAAAGAGCTGCGTCGATTGGAGCGGAAAGTTATTCCGGTTGACTGACTGCAGTTGGAACGAATGTGTCTTGATAGGCAGACTCATTGCACAGAAGCACACGCTCGGGTCGGAATACGGGAAAACTCACCAACATCATCAATATCGGTGTATGACGTGTCCTGGTAGTGCTTAAGATAGTCAGTGTAGTTGTTCGGGTAGCAGCCACTCCCTCCACCAGTAAGTTCCGTGTACCAATCCAGCTGAAATGAAAACCGTATTAAACCATACATTTCGAAAACACGAGTCATAAATATGAATTTTTTATTCAAGAGTCGGTTGCCCAAAATTTCCGATAAGCTAGATTGCGTCTTATGGAGCGTTCATAGTTGGCGATCGTACGTGCGATTAGGCGATTAGGCGATTAGGCGATGATTCAAAAGAAAAGTATACGTATCGATTAGGCGATTAGGCGAGTAGGCGAGTAGGCGAGTAGGCGATTAGGCGATAGGCGAGTAGGCGATAAGAGAAGGATACGTATTGATTTGTTGCTCCGCCCATTGAGCGATCGCCTAATCGCCTACTCGCCTAATCGCCTACTCGCCTACAACGTTCTATGGGCGGAGCAAACCAATCAATACGTATGTTGTCTTCCCCGCCTAATCGCCTACTCGCCTAATCTATACGTATATTTTTCATTATAGACTAATCGCCTAATCGCCTAATCGCCTGATCGCACGTACGATCGCCAACTCTGAACACTCCATTACAGAAAAAGTCGAGTTCTTACATATAATAGGCGTAACGAACATTGCACTATAATTTTTTCGCAAGTTGGGCAGAAGATAGATGAAGGCAAGTAGTTTTGCAATAGCATTCATTGTGTAAGAACAGCTACCTAGGCGTTGTCAAATCAAGAGTGCACTGTATTGTTCTGGCGGCAATTTGTCGGTACCAGGCTTGAGATTACTAAGGCTGACTTACCTACCCATCCCCACTACCGTTTGCCATCCCCCTTCTACAGTTCATCGTACAATACTAGGAAACGGGCGTTCGGAAGCTCACTGTGAATATTATTGGTCTTATTGAAGTGCATATCTCTATGGAAATCTTAACCTCACAGCTTTGTTAGGCTCGTTCCAATAAGCTGAACATTTCTCAGCAAAAGGCACAGTTCAGGTGTACCACTCCCTTAAATGGATTGTATAAAGCAACCACAAGCACCAAGGGGTATATTAACTGTTCTAAGGCTAAAAAGTACGCGACAAGGGCGCTGGGACCAGTGTGAATAACGATCGAGGAAATCCTCGACCATGGCTTTCCACAGTGCGAAATAGTGTTCAGAGGGAATGTACGCGTAGGGAGCACAGACGGCTCGCGCGTGGCGAGAGTGAATGTTCGCGTGGGAGAGCGTGACTGAACAAGCGAGAGTTTTCGACGAGTCGTCGACAAATCCTCGCTAGATTTTCAACCTGGCTGGGACCTTTTCACTGAAAGTTTCCCACTGTTGGCAGCAATACAGCGTTCGTCGCGACAAGATGTCTGCGCTTCTCATTCGGAAACCCACGATCTTCTCCTTTGTTTAGCACTCGTGTCTTTTGGTTGGTAGTGAAGTCCAATAAAGGGGGTTCCTGGATTATTTTTTCAGTCAGTTTTCTTTTTTCCTTTGGCAACACATTCTTCACGTTGATTTTTGTGAAACTCGAGCACAAAAGGATGTTTGGAAATCCGTCGTGTCCAGAATGGTCACGCATTGCTTACCTGAGACTCTGTGCGCGGTCCCCGCAGGAAGCCCGTCGCGCGGCAAGAAGACGGAGTAAGCGGACTCGTCACAGCGCGTAATTTAGTGAATTCGAGTCAAGTTAAGTGGAATGTACCACTTCACGTCCTACGTCGCACAGCACGCGCTGCGACTCGTCCGCTGACTCTGCCCCCTTGCCGCGCGACGGGCCTCCTGGGGCGGTATTCAATCCTTCCCCCAGGGGGATATATCCCTCCTCTGATTCAATCCTCGGGGGACAAAAAAGGGTTGCGTCATAGGACCTAGCATACCTCTGTGTTTCTACCTGCCAGACAGTTAGAGCAGCGCTACTACCCTCCACTGATGAAGCACTCTTTTCCCTGAGGGGTCGCGCTGCTCTAACTGTCTGGCAGGTAGAAACACAGAGGTATGCTAGGTCCTATGACGCAACCCTTTTTTGTCCCCCCAGAGGATTGAATCAGAGGAGGGGGATATATCCCCCTGGGGAAGGATTGAATACGGCCCCTGTCGGGTACCCAGTCTGCGGTGACACTACATAGATTAATGAGTTGAACGGAAATCATCCCAAAACCTGGTATATCGTACTTACAATATGTTTCACTCTGTCCATTTCATCTCCTAGTGTGGCGTTCGTCATGATCTCACACGCCCTTGGAATTCCTAACCCATTCCGAGTGGCAGCATTCTAAATATCAGTTAGAAACCACAGGTACTTACCAGCGTGTCATGGCACTCACCCTGTTATCACCAGAGTACTGATTTATTCCCTGGAAATAGCTAATAACGTTCGAGAAGAAAAACTGGCCTGCCTTCGGTAGATTTTTCTCATCGAAGTCATCGCACAGGCTAAAACAACATGGATATACTTATTCCCTAACTAGCAAGTGATCGGATTATTACTCCTCACTGTAGATGGCCAGAGGGTGTTAAAAGGTTACTTGAACTTTTTCTTCAGTTCTCCTCTTCCATAGGTTCCATTATAAAACATGCTTTGCATGTTTGTGAACGCGGTGGCCATGTTCTTTGCACAGTTTTGGTCTTGAGCTCGGTAATTGGCCTCGGTGTTCAGCAGATAACCTGGAAAGAGCGGAACATTTGCTGGATATGATGTCTAAGTGGCAAGCGTACCGTAGTAATCAACGAAGACGTTCACCGCAGATGATGTCGATACTGCTCCAATAGTGGTGCTCGGATAGCTTTCCCGGTAAAATGCTGACAGAGATCCTTCAAATGGACGAAGATGTACCAAGTCTCATTTCGATGCGTTTTGACTTCTCAGAGCTGCTAGACTGTGCGTTGTATACAAAGAGGAGACGATCTCTGGGGAACAAAACTTTTATCGTTTTAAAAAAGGCGGGAGGACCGCTGCGAGGGGTATATCGTGAGCGCAGGGAACACTGATGAAAAAAAAGTTAGCCCTTTTCAAAGGAGGTGGAAATCTGGGCTTTCATGGTAGAGGGCCCCAAAATTTTTGCCGTCAATTGGACAAGTAGTATGTATTCAACTGGACTGTCTCAAGAGCAATGACCCCCGTGTGGAAATGAAGCGCTGTAGCGGAAGCAGTCTTGCTTTTCTACAATTGAATGCTACATAATTCTCTGAAACCTTCTTCTCGTGAAGAAAGACATGCAAGCCGTTAGATCGCGGGCTGTAGCTGAGTTTGAACCATTCTCTCCCCATTTCTCACTCCTATCGATCTACCTCCGTATGCTCCACCTACTATGGTGAGGTAATCACCTTTTGAAGTCGATCTTATGGCACCGTCTTATGGGATTCAGATAGAACTCGTTCATCACATTTTCAGGGCATAGGGCTGCGCGTGCGTAACCCTGACAGCTCCTTCGTGTCTATTCTCAGAGCCACGATCCGATCGGTGATTATTTACACAGATGAGAGTGGTCCGATACTGCTATGCACACGCGTTACGAGTTGATTCGATGTCAAGGCCTCGTGAGTTCTTATTCGAAACCCGCTTTTTTGGCAGAGGTCCTGACCACAAGACTCGGGCGATGATTCTGCGCGCCACTTCCCGGCGACGTCCTAGCAATAACACTGAAACTTTCAAGCATGATTTTTGTGACTGCGGCCTTTATCAGCCCGCCTGTCAACATGGGCTACGCTATTACTAGAAACATTTTTTGCAAATTTCTGCGAGGGCATGGCTAATACTTCAGCAAGGATCAACCTCGCGGCTTTGAGAGCTGCAGACATGAGCTTCCACATATAACCACTCAGCTGTTCCCTAATGAGCGAACGTGTGTGTGAAGGTTTTGTGGTTGACACTATTGCAGATTGATATGTTGACGCTGCAAGCGCTCACAGAACTAGACGCAATTCAATGTCTCGATTCGCCTATCATTGGTCGCCATCACCTTCTGGGCCATAGTGCTAAGCGCGATTATCTCCACGTGTTCTGAGTGTTTCTTTTGTGAGAACGCTTTACGTAAAACACTGTTGGAGTACAAGGGTTTAACCTTGCACACCTGATAGAAGCCCTCATCTTTCAGAATGGCTCAGGTTTATTTTTATGAATGCTGCCGTTGTAAGTATTAGGTTGGAAAGAAAGTTCTGCAACACTTTCTTTCTGAAAATTTTCTTTTTTTCTGAAAAATTCATAGGTAACATTTATGACTAACAAATGGTAGAGCATTCTCGAGGCTTCAATCCACGAGGTGGGATAAGTGCTGCAGTCAGTAGTTATCCAAGAAAATTCAAAAAACCTCGACCACTAGTAAATCCGTACTCCGAGTCACTGTCTAGTACAAATGTCTCCATAACTATGGATTCGTGTCAACGACCGACACTATCTGCAATAGCTTCAATAGGCATGCCGTTCACCGCTACAGCGTGTTTCACCTTTACCAGCGCTTTCGATCTTTTGATATTTTTATAAGGAGCCAGCAGCGTCCCGCACACTCCATTACAGATAGGGCTCTCACAAAAGCTCCACTACAAATTCTTCGTTATGGGCACATTGTGTAGGCTGCGAAACTCCAGAAGCTGGCCGAGGCAGCTCTTCAGGAGCCCTCGTACCGCGGCAACATTTATTTCTCTTCATGACATTGCAAATCGCCATAATTCGGAATTAGCCCTCTCTTATCGTATTCTATTCTCCTGCTGAGCTGCGAATGATGCCACCTATCCTAAACTTGAATCATCACCTTGATGGTGAAATAATTAGGCGAACAACTCCAACTCGAAAGTGAGGTCGCCTCCTTTCACAACCCGCACTCCACGCTGGGTTTTGGCAAAGGAGCATCAAGAAATTTTTCTGAGCGTTGAAGACAAGTGGTGGACACTCATGGTAGATATATGACCGGTCAGGAGTTGTAAACCAAAAAAGATAAAATTAAAATCAAAAATTTGAAAAAGTGTTGCAGGACTTTCTTTCCAACCTAATACTAAGCCTGAGCAGAACTCTGCTTGTCCGCGCCTTCTTTGTCTCATAGTCTTGCTTCACATTACTTCTGTTTTCACGCTATCATTGCCGTTGCAGTCAGCAATGTTTAGACTATTGGTGATCAGTATCCAAAAAACAAAGGCGATATGTTGCGTATTGTGATCCAAGATTGTTTATTCAGAGAGCTATTTTCCCCTTTCCGATGAAAAGGGGCTCAACCGACGGTAGACGAGCGATCCCGAGGAGAAGGAGGAGTGGACGGTGTCAACTGGGCGATCAAAGTGATATTAAAGAAATGCTGGCATATCGCGGTACCACTGGCCGCTTTGCTAATTGCTTGATGTTGGTAGAATGAAATGGCCACTCTCAGAAAAATTGATAAGTTGGCAGTGAGGTTCTCCTATTACTGGTTAAGACGTTGTAGTAAGTGGATTGGTCAGAAGATTTTACGGCATTCTAGACACGATAACGTCAAAAAAAAAACAGAAATTGTGCAAGACGAGAACGGAACTGTCGCAAAATGTTAGAAGATTGTTTATTTCCGATGACTAATGGCGTTACCATCCACAAAAACGACATGTTTGTGCACAGAATGCCTGCATGTAGCCTTGCATAGATGGATCTTTACATTTGCCTTCGGCCTTGTACTCCTTGCAATCTTCCGTATCGCCGGCATCTATGCATGCCTGCAATATCGTGAAGTAAGGAAAAGATTTGGTCCCGGATTCGTTATTGCAGATCTAGCGCATCGAAAGGACGCATTCACTGTGCCATCCCGTCTGGGCAGGCACCCAATTTTACAAGTGGGCACTTCTGTCATACTGATAAAACACAACTGAATGCAACGCTCACCTCAGTTGTAAAGGCGTTGAGCAGGAGAAGCGCACAAAGGAAGTAGAAGAACATGTCGAATTGTTCGTAACGAATGTCAGCCTCTGTAACTCGGTCCTATTTATATTGCTTTAGCCGGGCACTGATACCCGTTGCAGGTGTGTCAAGATAGCGCTACGCAAACATCCCTAAAAGTGACATTTTTTGTACCTTCCCGGAGAAGCGTCACAACGTGAGCCAAAACGTCAAAATTATAATATTATGTTAGGTTGAGCTCTTGAACTTTCTGAGCAACTGTGTACCTGTGATCTCTCATCAGCCCGCAGCAAAGATCGAGCATCGCGATGTAAACGGAGAACGAAAGCGAGTTTTCACAAAGTTTGCTGCTAAGGCGCCATACCTTCTAACTCTGTGCGGACTTTGAAAGCCTATTGGAGTGAGCCTGCACCAAGGAAGTATATGCGCCAGTAGAAGCGATCACCAGGCGGCAAAGGAAATGGGCATGGCGTTTTCGCATCGAAAGGTGTGTGTTGGTGACACCAGGCGGCCAGAAACGCCCGACCTCAGAGCGTGGCCATTGAATTTTGCTCCAATGAAGGGATTCATCTACATCAATTCGTGCGGGTTGTGCCTGTGATATCACTTTGATGACTCACTATTTGGTTTTCTATCTCAGTGGTGCTATACTTCCTT
>MU899497.1:0-10932 GCA_036418205.1 Ostertagia ostertagi | reverse complement strand
TCTCGCCCAGACAATGCACGGTTCGATGTAGGTCGCTTTTTCTTAGCGAGAGCCAGCCATAACCACTGAAGCTGATTTCAGCTCGTCAAGATGTTGCAGAACGTTCTGCACACTCACGAATTTCTGTTGGTCATCATTCAAGGAAAAAAAATTGAGTAAAACAAAATGATATGGTCCAAGTGTTCTCGCTTCCGTACTCATAGGTGTCCCCTTTCGAATGAAAATCTGTACCTCTGTGAAGTCTAAAGTTGTCCGACGGGGTGAAAGTAAATCGGTGCAACATTTATATTGCAACAACCTGATACAATGTTAATTTTAGTACCAGCCTATACATCCGTGTAAGTAAATTTCCTATCGAGTTCAAGGGGGGGGGAGGGTGTGCACCGTTGATCTTCAAAGCCTGCAGGTAATAGAATGAGACATCAACTTATCACTACACCGTTTTTTTCAAAGATGGCCGTTTCACCTTGTGTTTACGCTCTTAACTGTAGAGAAAGCACTAAAAACTTCCACCTAATGAGATGCAGAGTGGAAAATCAAGAGGACAGGGAGAGTATGAATGAAGGACACCCTAATACGATACGTTTCCTTATATTTCATCTCTGTGTTTACATTAGTCTCGTTCTTCCAAGTTTTGATCAACGGTCAAAAGTGCTCTTATGGTAGTGGAGTTCCCTGTAAAGTCGCCTATTCTATTCAATATTTTTACCTTTGACTTGCCAGAGTGCTTCACATATGTAGGTGACACAAATTCAGACAGCGCTACTGTATCAGGGGTTCTACTTGAAATGCAAATGAACGGTCAATGATTTAAGCTTTCTTGTTGATTCCGAATTGCGACTCGAAGAGCACTTGAAAATCGTAGCTAAGGCGTGAGAGAAAGTTTCTTTGTTGTTTAAATCACTCAAAACTAAGGATCCGGTCTTACTCGTTAGGGCGTACAAAATCTATGTGTGGTCAGTGCTAGAATATGGTACATGCATTTACTTCTCCGCTAGTGAATTCTCACCAAGCAAGCTAAAATAAATCCAAAACAACTTCCCAAAAAAGCTATTTATCAGAGCTCTCGAATTCGCCTACAGTAGCATTCCGCGGGGCTTATTAGAAGGAAGATGCTCAACTTAGGCCCCTGCAACCTAAGGTGGAGGCGAAACGACATTAGAATGGTCTCCAATATCCTTAACAAACCGAGTCGATCTGAAAGGCAATGAATTTTACGAAATAGGTGCAATCAAGAACTAGAGGGGGAAAACTCAAACTCCCTCGTACTTCGGTTGAACGCGGGTTGCTCACGATGGGTTACCTGACAATGAACATTGCAGTAGAAATTGTGGCTTCCCGATTTCCCAAAAAAATACCTTTCCCAAATTCAAAAGCCGATCCCTCGTTATCTCTCATGAATCCTGTCTTACTATGTAGTAGTTAGATTTTTTTAGTAGTTTGATGTACATCGTTTCTTTTGGTCGTGTTTTTTTCGCCTTGCCTGTTGTGGTATTTCTTTCTTGTCCACATGGTGAATAACATGTAATACAATAGAGTGAAGCTACGACATTACTTTCACCGAAAAAAGACATTCTCTTGTTTGTAAGCAGCTCCCTCTTTATTCTTTTGACTTCATTGAAGGCAAGTGGAAGCTCCGACTGCTGTTCTCTTGATAATAACGTTCCGCTTACCTGGCTCATAGCTGTAGCACGCTCACTGTGCGCACAAATAAGTAACACGTACCAGCATTACCAAGAGCTCTATTCTTTAAAAAACAAAACAAAAAGCAAAACACGGTTAGCAGCTCATATTTAATAAGAACCTATGCACAGGATACTGTAACAAGCATACTTCATTTATATTGTCTGCAAATTTCGACTGTGGTACTATCTCGCCACGCCCACGCTTGTAAAAGGCGCATAGGCAACGGAGTGTGGTACTGAGTGAATAATTCGTGAACCGAATTGCACTTTTTGCGCTCGAGAATTGTTTTAGATTTCACAAATATTATACATTGTTGTCGTGTTTCCTGAAGGCCGGCGGTTCTGAAAAATGCAATTAAGTCGATTTTGAAGTTCTTCTTTTTGTCCGGAAGACGATTGCTCAGCAAAAACAGTAGTCGGCGCCCAGAGGGATGCCGATCACTGCTGCACGGTGCATCTGCTATGATTCCTCAATTAAGCTCCGAGATCTACGGTTAATGAATTTTGGACTTTCCTCACTAGTCTGAGCCGTTGAATACTGGAGACCTGCCTTCCTACAGAGCTGTAGTGAGAGAGATGCCTTTTGGTAGCGATTTGCCAACGCTTCTCATATGCGCGCCAAAAGCTTTGCCTGCAGTGGTAGTCCTTGCAGCCCTTGGATCCATCAAACCACTTGTGCCTGATCAACATGGAACCAGTACTTCTACCGGCAGTAGAGACGTTACTCAACCACACCGTGGAGGTGGAATGGGATAGAAAATTTAGAAATAACTATTGCATTCTTGTGACTACATATTGACTACTCCATGGAGTTCTCTCCAACATTTCTAAAGCAAGGCCAGACCTTTATCAACGGTGACCTAAAACGCCTGAGTGTGATGGTTGCAAGCCAAGTTAATTCATGGGGCATGTGAGCGAGTTAATGGGAGAGCACTGCAGGTCCAAGCAGGGTCAACCATCCGTTGGACAAAGTCCAACGGGGGCTCGTGTTTGGCCGACGGGAGGGGGGGGGTCGTATTCGCAAAGGTCAACGTCTCAACACGCAACACGTAGATGAGAGGCATAACTTTCAAGGGTTTCAACTATTAACCACTAACGAGTGCATGGCGCACCTCAAAGCAGAAGAGTCTACTGCGGAAGTGTCCATATTTGACTGTTCACGCACACAAATATGCTCTCGAGGAGACCAATGTTTTCAAACTGGACCTAAGTTAGTAAAAAAGTGACCACTAGGGTAGATTGACTACTAAGGGCTTACAAGAAAACTTTGGAAAAAAATTCAACTGTCTACAACTTTGAAAAGGTTTCAGTATCCATCATGAAGCACAAAGCTTGTGCGATGTCATGTTATCATTACTCCTCATAAAATTGAGTTTGAAGAGAGCTGTAAGTGTTTGAGTGTTGAAAACTCGTGTTTTCAGAAGAGCTGCTCCGAAAATTCATTGTCCAACGGGGCGATTTTTTGAACGGTCATTTTGGGAACGAATCAAGTATTCATTAGAAAGCTCTAACCTTCTAGTTTCTTCCAGGGGACAAGAATTGCAAAAAGTTCAATCTGAAGAAAGTTATAACAGTTCAAAGCCAAAAAACCAGCGCTCTGCAAAAAATCGGTCCGCGATTTCCCCAAAACGGTCCAACGGGGCGATTTTTTGACTCCATCAATTTTGAAAAGAGTTCAAGTATTCGTTAGAAAGCTCTAACCTTCTAGTTTATCCCAGGGGGACAAGAATTGCAAAAGGTTAATTCTGAAGAAAGTTATAGTCATTGAAAGCCAAAAAACCTGGTTCTGAAAAAATTGTCCAACGGGGCGATTTTTTGAAGAAAAGAGACGTTGCAAAAGTTTGAGTACTTTTAGAAAGGAAACAATCTGGTGTTCAAAAATTTTTACCACTTCTCACATTTCCTTATTTGAAGAAAATTCCAACCTTTCAAAGGAAGAAGTGCGCATTTCTGTGAATTCCGGTTTCTCTACCCCATAACTAACACAGTTTTGAAGAAACTGCAAAAAAGTGGTGTTTTCTGAAACTAGCAGTCTCGTAGATTACAAATCTACTTTGCGTTTTGAAAAATATTGACGCTGAACAGAATTACACTTTTGAAAATTAGTAGTCCGCCTCGGTCTATCCGCGCTGGGCCGAGGGGAAGATTGTGCGCGCCAATGCGAACGCAACGCTCCGTGCTCAATTCGGTTCCCCGGCGGGAAAGTTCTACTTATATCCAAGTTCTGTTTTATGGTGTTTTGTATTTAATCCTTATATCGCTATTCTCGAGTAGGATACACGTTTATATATCCGTATACACACATAGACACAAACAAATGGTGTTGGGTGGGGTGGGGTGGCGTAAAATTTTTGAAATTTGTTCAATTTGACGATAGAACCTTTGTCGAGATCGGCCACCGATTGCCTCCCTAGACCAGGTTTTTCTCTCATCCCGTATTCTCTCGGGCTAAGGGGGCCTAATTATTATGGTAGCGTTCGGTAGGCGACGGCAGCTGGATGTATCGCAAAGCAAATATTACTCCTAGCTTCAGCCGCTTAGTGGCTAAGTGGAAGTTAATATTAATGTAAATGTAAATGTAAATGTAAAGTAAATGGAAGCGCGATAAAGTTGGCTCTCTGCTTTTCTCATTCGAAGCTTCTGTTTGTTGCTTTTTCAATGCGCTTTTGCTGCTTTTAGTTGAGCATAGTTAGATGTCACTAAACAATTTCCGGCTTGAGGTTCAAAAGTGGCACGATTCTGAATAGATCCATCAGTGACTTCCTCCTTCATTATTTCGAATCAGTTCCCAAAGTCAGTGAGTTGTTCACATTTGATCTTATCCTTAGTTCTAGAGGGCCCAAAGGAGTGCTCTCTAGGATTGAAGCCAAGATACCAAGTGGTGTCCCCCACCTCCAAACTGTAATTTCACATTCTTTTGACTACATCGTAGTCGAGCGGAAGTCCGACTGCTGTCCTCTTAATGACTCATAAATGTTCCGTTTCAGTTATTACCGGACCCATGACTAGCCCATTGTGCACATGTATCAATTAACACACAAATAATGAAATCTTTTTGCAATGGCGGCAGCAGCTGGCTCCACAACCCACAGCCGAATTTCCCCGTACGCTCCTCTCTGGTTTACGCTGAACCGCCATGCTAATAAAGGCGAATTGAATCCAGAAATGCTGCCCTTTATGTTATGGTTACAGAATTAGGGCTGCCACTAACCCAATCGTAGGGCAATTTAATTGCCACTTTCAATCAGCTGCGGGTGTCAGACACGCAAATATTCCCAATGCGTGAAAAAAGCAGGATACGTCCATATGTCACTAATAAATAGAATAACTAAAATGTCATTTGGCAATAATTGATGAAGTTGCCTACGTCAATTTCCGGTCTCCGCACTTCTTAGCAAACCATTGTGTGATTGTCAATATTCACTGGGTGTAGACGCCATGATTCGTGCCCCCAGAAGTACCTTGTTGTAGGTTTGTTCCTTATTTTACCAGATTTATCAAAGGTATTTCAAGGTCCCACTGGATGGGCCTCCACTTGAATCATCCCTTCCAACATAATGGTTGATAATCTCTTTACGCAATCCGCTTTGCTCCACTGTGCAGTGGAACAGCTTTAGTAATATGGCCTCCAATCCGATTTTGACCGATTTCTGTTTTTTTGCATGTTCCTCATGGCGTAAACAGGCATGATCCAACCAGCTGGGCCCCTTTGTGATGAATGGCATCACCCATTTATAAACTCAGAAATCACTGTCTGGTCTCGATTTCTGCACCATTCTTGATATAAAAATCAGTATTGTCACTTTACATAGAGTGAGTACGATTCTGTTTTGTCCGGCAAATACTAACGTTTTTCACGCGTATCCTGAGAATGTAGGTCGGACTTTTGGTGCGTCCGGGGTTGCACGCGGCGAATCGCGCGGCGGGCTGGCGCGGCGATCCGGACGAGGCAAGTCTTCGCGGGCTTCTGCGGTGGAATCCAACACGTCAGAACGTGTGCAGAACGCGGATAGAATCCACAAGATTCTGCGATTCGAATCCGAATTACATTACATTCAAAGCAGCGGCAGGAAAGAAAAAGGAATGCAAAAGCTGTTTTAGATCAGGGCGCTTGGTTTTTGCGCTGTTGTAAACGGGGGGGGATCCATGAAGCTAGTAGATTCAACCAATTGTTGTTTCGGGAGTTAGCTTAGGGGAAAGAGTTTCTCGTGGAGGATGTGAGCAAATTTCTATTCTCCCGAGCGTATTTCCCTTCTCATGAGCTTAGTTCTAGTGTCACCTTCCATTGGCCCTGTTTTGAAAGTTCTCCCCAAGGACAGGAGCGCCGCGATTAGCAAAGATATAGAGTTGACAATAAATAACATCTCACTAAATGACTCCATTTTTAGTGCTTCTTATTCATATTTATAATATGATAATAGTGCCATTTCTATTAAGTTCCTCCTTTCATCTCCTTCGCTGTAATCTCCTCACTGACACCGCGCGCATTTTCACCGATCTCCGCTAGTGGGAAGTTTCTTTCAAAGCAGAACCTTGTGGATTCTATCCGCGATCTGCACACGTTCTGACGTGTTGAATTCCACTGCAGGAGCCCGCGAAGACTTGCCTCGTCCGGATCGCCGCGCAGCCCGCCGCGCGATTCGCCGCGTGCAACCCCGGACGCACCAAAAGTCCGTCGCCCGATAATGTACCCTTACCCTGCCATAATTAATGTGGGCTCAAACCAATCCTCCCGCTAAAACAACCAGACTAGAGGCGATGAGCTTAACGAGATCGTTTTACAATCATGTTAGATTTCGTAGCATTTCTCCCTTAAGGTGCCATTGTGACGGAAAAAGTGGAATTGAATAGGTAAAAGATCTAGTGAGTGGTCGTTTGTGACAATATTCATTACTCCGATTAGTTAATATTTTGCAGGGTTGGTTCTGCCTACGGCGCTTGAGGAGTATTGCGAAGAAGAGTTAGTCCATTCATGGCAGCCCTGTGCTAAACATGTGTCAGGTCTTGATAGACGTTTTGACACCTTGCAGAGAATGTTGGCTTCCTATGATAGCTCGGCCTGTGCTTGGAGCTGCCCCTGCTCCAGTCCGCGTAACAAGCAGTACAAACTTCTCTGCGAGGCTTAGACCCTAGTCGTGATCGAACTACTCAGCCGGCTCGCAGATTATTGTGAGCAACCCATTCTATAATATATGTGCCTTCCAAACATCGTTACAAACAAAAAACTGAACGAAAAATGGGCTGTTTTCAATTGTACCCAACACAATAGAAAGTCGAAGGAGGCGGCTCGCGGAGCGGCGATTTTCTGCTCCATTTCTGCTTGATGATTTTCCGGGCATTCCCCACTTATCCTATGCGCATCCACAAATAGTAAGTACCATGATTCAGTTAGGACCTCTCAAACATTCGAGCCCATTTGACTACTAAAAAGTATCAAGCAATTCTTAATTCTATTTTCCTATCTGTTCGATACACAAATGAACACCACTCTGCCACCTCGGTTCGCATCTCCTCAAGAACTTTCCGAAATATCGCTGCACAGCTCAAATTTCGTTGCGGGTCCAGAAAGGTCTATATCATGAGCTGCTCCCGATTCTCCCTGCCTTTATTTGAGTTAGAAGAAGAAAAGTCCGAATACCCTTGTTGGGCATGTTGTACTCAAGTTTTGGAAAAATTGGAACAGACTACACTTGGGCAATGCTGACACTAGATTTGAATAGAGCAAACTGGCGCTTCCTTCGGAAGGGGGGGGGGAGGGGGAGTGGTGGCGCTCATAATATCTAATCAAAGTGACAATATCCAGTCAAAGTGGAGCTGTGGAAGGGCCCTCATTTCTGAACATTCAGAAGAGGCTCGTGAACTGACCGATCAAATAAGGATACCAGCCCGGGATTACGATCAAAATCAGATTTTCGGAGGCTTTTTCTCCAACAGTTAGTATGACGATCGCGAGAGATTCAGTGAAAGTAAGGAGTCATCAAGGTAATAGCCATTTTCGCTCGACAAGGGTGACAGGTAAAGGACGTAGGTTATACATCTCAGTGAGTGTGATAGTTATATTTGATAAGATATGAGTGCCTTACCCGCAGCTCTACTTCGATCATATGATTCCCCCCAAACTAATTCACTCCTCTCTTACCTATAACATTTGGGGTCTCCACTCCAATGGACCGAATGAACTGTGATAAAGTTATAATCTGGAGGATGCGAGTTGCGTCTGCTGTTTCACAAACTGCTTTAGCGTGCTCAGTAAAAAAATTAACTAAGCCTGTGTCTCAGAACAACGCAAGCTCTTCCATCAGGAACTGAAGGATTAACAGTCTGTAATTTGTTCTCAAGTCTTTAATGCTAGCTGACCAGGAAGGTCGTTCAGGGCATGTCGACCTTTTTCAGAACGGTTGATATAGGACACATGCAAGAACCACAAATCTGTGGTTCATTTTTCCTCAATGGCTCTCTGAATACCGAAAAAGGAGCGAAGTAAAATACCTTTGAAACTGTCGTTTCTACGGCTTCATTGTGGGGCATATCGTCCACAAGGTTGACTGATATCATATTAAAGGTATCGCTACACTTCGTGCATCTCACAAAACAACGTCGATTTTAACAAAATATTGCTTTTCACAACCTATGTCTGGAGAAAGACGGCATGGCTTCATAAGACCTTCCGTGCCCGTCAAGGCTGTGGCCATCGATGGCTCAGTGGATAGGGGAACGGACTCAAGTTGGCACGGCGCTGTAGGGGTTCACGGTTTGACTCCCTACGGCTTTGGGTTTTTGCATTTTTTGGCTGACACCTCAAAATGGGTGCCAAGTGGTACTATCTTTATGTTAACCCATATTTCATGTCAGGTCACAATTAATCGCTATATGTATTAAATTTATTTCAACAACTGCTGAAAGAAGTGTTCGTGCGCCAAGACGGCGCCAAATCTGCGCACTGTGTCAAAGAGATGTCATCTTCGTACAGTGCGCTATTAACCCTAGAACACGAAGTTTGGGGAAAAATCAAATTTTGACTTCGATCCTCGAAAAGTTGGAACCGTAAGATAATCCGGAACTTGTCTCTCTCCACGGACTGCTTTGGAGTCGAGCTCGGAGCGAGAAATGGGTTCCTCTAGAGCTAGTCACGGCAGCCGCGACGTTCTTGTCTCTATAAAGACCGCTTCAACACTCCTTGCCTCATCTTCGGAGCCTGGACTCTCTAACCGACAAGCAAGTCCAGATCAAAACTTCAACATGCCACTATTTGAAGGGAGCAAACATAGCGATCCATTCTCAATACGTGTTCCAACAGCCATCACCGGCATGGCTGTCTGCCATTGCTCATTGGAGCTCAGGGTTTATTGTTTTTAGAGTCCGAGTCTAGATTACAGGAGATCACCATTCAGTATCATCCGTACCTCAGACCTGATAGCTAGTCGCATTAACCTATGTCAACTGTCGAATGTTGCAAATCTGTTTTCCTTGAAATTTCGGATATAAGGTTTGTTCAGTGCCCTGATTACGAATATGACATTCGTTTTTGGCGCGGACATCATCTGAAGCCGTAATAACGTCATTTGTCCTATATTGGTGCCCTTTTGAGGTCACAAATGCCAGGACCCGTTTTTTGGACAAAAGCTACTTGTGAGAGTTGGTGACGGTTCTTATTATGCAAATGACATCCATTCTTGGCATTGACGCCATTTTGCGCAAATTCTACGCCAACCCGAAATGCAAAATTTGTCATCACAAGGAATCGAACCACGGACCCCTTCATCCCCTTTTCTGGTATTCAGAGGGCCGTTCAGGAAAAATTGAACCATGGTTCTGTGGTTCCCGCATGTGCCCCTATATCATGCAAAAGACCGTTTTCAAAAAGCTTGGCACGCCCTGAAAGACCTTCCTGGTAGTGCTCTGTTGAAGACGTAAAACGTGCTGGAGAGGGATTAAACTAGGGCATTGATAATGAAGTGATTTAGTGGAACTGTGAGCGGAACTTGCTAAATTGCAACAACATAATAGATATATTGATATTTTTCTTCCCTGGGAAGATTATAGGGGAAACGAGAGAGCATTTGCTACATTCCTGGCCCCCAAGACAACGGAGCAGTCTCTTAGCCTCGTTTTCCATCTCAAAAACATATTGCAGACATTAGAGTGGTCCTTCGAAGACCCATCCATCTAGATTCAAGAGCCACGCGAAGACGACCGTAGACGATTAATACCCGGCAACGGCGAAACGACTAGCCACGTAGACTTGACGTGCCCGAAGCCATCATATTTCTATAGGCCTAATAGGCTTCTGAGACAGAAAAATCGTTTTATGCTGCCGTGGTGATGCTTTCCGACTGAACTCCTGATTTCAGCCATTAATTGTAAATGGATTACGGTACCTGAATACCAAATAAAAAGTTGGCAGTAAGAATCAACTTGTTGATAATAGGAATAATTACACCAGAGCGGAAGTAGAATTTTCGCTTGTTTACGTGGAGGTCCCCCTCTTCAAGCACGCGAAATTTATGAACGATCACTTTGTTTGTTCAAGCGTGAAGTGCGATTTAGTACTTATACAACGCTTTTCCTTCGATTCAGGAAAGCAATGCTTTTTGCAGCGCCTAATTGTCCCTTACAAATGATTGCTGACTTTCACTCGTCGTGAATGCGAAAAATAAGTTGACGAAGGCAATTGGCTGAAGTGCCAGCTTTCCCTGAAGGCCTTGCACTTTACCAGTGCGGTGCGATTAGAAAAGCAATAATGTTGTTGACAGTCTCGACTGAGCGTTGCCTTTACTCATGAAAGAGGTTTGCGAGAATATGGACATAAAGCGTTCCAATTACTTATATAGCTATAGAGGACTGCTCGAAAACCTAACCATTAAGTGGGGCAGTTTCTAAAGTTCACAGTAACTTTGTAACCACGTGGGCTTCGTTTTCTTCAAGTGTTACCATCATTGAAGAAGGCCGACGAGTTCTGGGTAAGGAGGCCAGGAGGCAACTAGCCGTGTAAACTTGGTGTTTTTCCCAATACCACCGCCTTGCAATGCCTTCAGAAGAATATATATTTTAGGCACTAATTAGATTCCTGCTTCAGAAGCAAGCTGAACAGACGTCGTACATTTTTGTCAACAACGATGAAATGATTGACTTTCCTCGGGTGATTACAAGTAAATGGCACTATATTAGGTAATGTTGCCAGCTGAAAAGGAAAGCATTAACACCTCAAATTGAAGTCGGATTAAATAGCTGAATGCAATTTTAATTT
>MU899493.1:0-10827 GCA_036418205.1 Ostertagia ostertagi | reverse complement strand
GAAAATTCTCGGTTTTATTTGTTCTCTGCAGTAATGTAACAAGGTAGATATTACAAGGTGTAGAGCGCTTTTCTAAAACGGTTTTTCACGTGCATAGGAACTCATGAGCGGACAACAACAGCGGGTCCATTTTAGAAGAGCGACAAGGCCAAGAAGTGATAAAGACGTGGTCCAAGGTTCGATTCCTCGTGGTGGCAAAATTTTTGCATTTTAGGTTGGAGCTTCCAGGATTGCTATAAATAGCGTCAGCGCCAGAAGTAGGTGTCATATTCATTACCGGGCCCATCAGTAACCCTTACAATTAGATTTTTACCGAAAAAATAAGGGGAAACTACCCACTCCAAGGGGAATTTTCTTGGCCTTTTTTTAGCCTTTAGGGGCCGTTTGAAAAAAAAGTCTAGTTTTGCTGCCTTTGTGAGAGTCCCTACAGCAGGCAAAACCGTTCCGAATAACCGCTCCACGCCTTGAAAGACCTCCTTCGTAGGGGTTGTTAGTTTTTCTCGAATTGGTCATTACAACCGTAGAGTTGTGCGCGCGTTCGTCCTTGGTGACGTCTTGTGTGCTGATTTGCGACGATTTTTTCCCTGAGAACTCCCGAATGTCACGATTAAATCCCTCAGATTATTTATGTGGTAAACTGTTTCGTTGATTACTACTTAAGTTCAATTATCATTCCAATAAGGTGAAGTATCCGGCGTTGACCATGCACTTTCGAGATGCGCCACGCATTCCACTTTTATCGAATTTTGTAACAGTGTTTGAACGCGATGCAAATCATACAATGGATTGTGGTGGTCAGCTGATATTCACTTCGGCGTCTTTATTCCCCTTAGACAACTATAATGCTAATCAACCGAGCTCGCAGGGATGGAAGGACTTGGTTGGACTGGACGGCGTGCGTTGAGGACTTGATCCCCGGGCCGTGCTTGTGGTGAACGCCGCTTTTGTCACTGCTCCACTTCCGCCAACTTACAGATTACTTAACAATAGTGAAGTATAAAGAAATAATAAAGTCACAATAATGAATATTTTTCAAATTTGCTATTTTGATATTTATCACAGATCCTTGTTGAGCTTAGAGCCACGGGTCGGAATTATGTGGCCAAGAGCCAGTCCCTCCTTGAGTAGAAGAGGGGTTCTTAAGAGCAGTGCCTCCTAAGTAGGAAGAGGGGTTTCTAAGACCAGGAATAACCACGATAAGTCTCCGCGTTTCAAGCATACATTATAGGTGCGCTAAGGGTGTTCTTATGTACACTTTTACAGTCGATATCTCGAAGTCTGATTGGGCGTGTCACCGGAAATGACGTGGCAGCCACCGCACTTGATAGATGTTGTGTGGATAAATACTCCGCCAGATATCAGCAAAGCGTGTTGGAAGCAGCTTATCCGCGCAACTTCTATCAAGTGCGGTGGCTGCCACGTCATTTCCGGTGACACGCCCAATCAGACTTCGAGATATGGACTGTACGCTGCCATATCAATTGAAGCATACGTGGCGTTTGCGCCCTCTCGCGTACGACGTGCTCTCTCGCGTTTTCCCTCTCCTCGCAGCGCTGTGTCTCTCCGTCATACACGGCCGTCCTCGCAAGAGAACATTTAGTGTTTTATATGGCGTCTTTTCCCGCTAATGTTCCTCTTTGCATTTCTTATCTAACTTTTAAACAAAATAGCACACCAAATCAAACATGACCCGTGCCTTTAAGTTCGAGTTGAACCAATCAATATGAGTGTATATAATATATTACGCAAATATACTTTTGCGTATTCAATGCATGTTTTCATTATTTATACAAAAGTCTCTTCCAGTCTGGAGGGGCATGTGGTGCAACCTTTCGGCCTGCATAAATTCCAATTTTTGTAGAGGCAGCCAACTCAGAGGTAGATGTAAAAGCGGAGGTGAAAGGTTCACACACCCCAGGGATTTCCCTTACAAAAATTGGAAGTACCAGACGGCGACAAGAACTGTTGCGTTCCCACTTACTGGTATAGGCCTCTTATGTACATATTTACTTGTTTATTTATTATTGTTTGACTAAATGCTCTATAAGATTTGTTTTGTTTATCATTTTTCAAACTCAGGTTTATATTTATAATGTAAGTGTAGGTATTTTTTGTGTTTGCGTGTGTCTATCCGTCGAGCAGTTAATGGTCAGGTGTGTGTGTTGTCGTGTTTACTAGGTCATGGACGTCGTGAACGTCCGTTCGTTCAGTCGTTCAAGTCGACGACCGATAATTTAATTCGAGCTGAGGTTCGGTTGGTTTTTCAGTTCATTCAAGACAGTTCTCCCTTTTTTTCTGTGCTTTTAATGGCATGGGTAAGTTCCGTGTTGCGGTCGAAAGGATTTGTCGCCTGGTTCTGGTCGAACATAAGCTCCCGCAATAATGGATAAGGTTAAGAGTGAGATCTGGTATGGTTGGTTTTGAAGAGAGAAGCGTTTCGGGATTAAGATGAGATAAATAAGATTGGCAAGTTTCCAAGTCTTTGTAAAAATAGAGAGGGTTCGTGGAAACAGTGAAAGGTTACGGTATTCCGTCAGTTCCCTGACAGTCGCAAACCCGCCCAAACCTCTCTGCCCTCACCTTGTTTGGGCCTGTAACCGTGGAGCCATGATGAAGGGCGTATTAGCGCCGTAAGCTGGGTTCATTGAAGCGCCATTATTAAATTGTCTTCATCCAGTACCTTTTCTCTCTCTTCCTCATGAGCCCACTTCCGAGAAGGATACCAAGAGGTAGTTTCCTGCCTCCGGGTTGATTGTGTGTGTAGAGCTAGCATCAGATGTATCGGATAGCATCCAAAGGCTTCAAAAATACACGTGATATCGATTTTTTCGAGGCTCTCGTCACGCGCGCTTTACTAGGTCTGCCATTACGACTACGACAAGGTATAAATGGCATGAATAAGTGCTGGTATTGGTGACCTAAGCGTGCTTCCGTCCACCGCCCCCTTCCTACGGGCATTATGGTTGTGCTGTGAAGAAGGCTAGGCTCCAGGGTCAACCATGACATCGCATAAAACTTCGTTAACCTCTCCCCTCCGAAAATGCAACCATCTTTCCCTTCTCTTAACTCTCCCCTCCCCCTCATTTTCATCTCATTCTATTTCTCAGCTATTCGATAGTCTTCCACTTTCACTTCATATAAGTCCTATGAGGGCAGGGGGAGGGGAGTCGGGTTTACTAAGCAGTCGAGATGAGAAAACATGCGAAATTTTGAATTCCAGTGAAGTTGGCTGAACCTTGGCAAAACACTTCTAGACAATTCGAAATACCCCCGAAAGGAATTCCTGAGCCCTAAACTTTGTCGACACTCACGGATAGTGGCTTGGTAGGTGAGGGGGGGGAGGTGGTGAAGGAACTGGTGATATTAATAATCGCCCCCATGGGTTCATGGAACATCTTAACTTTGAGTGTCTTCTCAGACCTGTTGGCCCGTCTTTCAGGATAGGAATTATGAAGGATCTGAAAATTAAATTGCCATGTTTATAAAAAAACGGAGCGAAATATTGCATCAAAATTGCGCTTTTTGCTTGGTGAATGGGGTGCTCTCACAGTCTCTGGCATAGACTAGGCTAACCCATTGATAGAATTGCATTAAACGCGCTAAAGACGTCGTAAACTGTAATGGCAATTCGAAAAAGGTGCTGGCCGTGCTGTGTAGGAACAGACATCTGCTTGGGATATTCTTTCGATTCCCCTCAAATTTGCCTCGTTTCGGATTTATTCGTGGCCCATGGGTCGGAATTTGGTTTATCCCACTTTATTACCTTGGAGGGAAATGGGCTCAGCCTATTCCTTCAGATCGTTTTCTTGGTTTTTTGCCGTCTTAATGATTCATTTTATGTCTGGGACCCAGCGGTCCTCATGTCGCTGCCTCCAATCCACTCTCTCCTTCAAGCCGATGGTCTCTTATCCTCTTCCCTGTTAATATGCATCAGATAATCCCCCATAATGGCCTTTTACGCGAAGTCAAGGACATTAGGCTTGTTTATTGTTTATCTGTTTATTTGTTTGTTGTTTAGTTGTCATTTCGATCTGACCATTATCTGCACCCTCCACTAGGATTCGGTACAGGATCTCTGACTCCGGTTTTGACCGTCCAGGGCCGGGAGTTTCAGCCGCTACTTCCTTTCCGACCCTGAGCAGCCTTAGAAACGCGCAATTCAGGCTATGACAGAGGCTATCAAAAGGATTAGCTTGCCTTCTCGCTGTGGCGTTTTTTTGTTTATGGGCTATAGCACCAAGATTAATTGCTTGGCTGACATTCTTATCGTTGATGCATGCAATCCCGGTCTAGATAGAGCCGTGCTACGAGGCGGGCAAAAAATGGCCAAATCAGGTCCCAGTTGGTGTGATTACAAACCGCGGACATGCCTTTAGTACTGTAGAATTTCTGGGATAATCTGAAACGGGACTGAACAACTTTGTCGCCGGCATAGTCCAACTGAGAACATGCCCCGCCCACCGTGGGCGGAGTTTCCCATGGCCCATGTTTGCACCGTACGGCCTGGCTCATGCTCTACTCATTTAAAATTTGGCCCTCCTCTCTAGGTGACTTTTTAAGCAACAATAACAAGCATGCGGGGGCCACTGGCACACTTGTTACTAGTAAAACCATAACCATATGTGAGGGGTGGGGGGGAAGGTATCAATTTCTTTTTTGGGATGCGCCCCGCATTCCACTTCCGTCCAGAATCAGAAAAGCATTTGAATGCGATTTAGTCTATACAGGACCATTGTGGTAGTTGGTGCGGGTCAGGCGACGCGCGAGCTGTTTTTTGTCCCAAGGCGAGTTTTGTGCAGTTTAGGGCGCTATAACAAGATACGGGGGCATAGGGGTGGCAGTGCACTTGAAACCGCGTAGAACATCTTCTTTTTCTTGGAATCGGAACCAGTCTTAGGCGGGAAGGAGATGCTCTAGGAGAGCTGTCCACTTTTCATTTTTCTCGAAGTTCCTGCCCTCCTAGGACTGCTCCTAGAGGATGCCCCTGTATCTTGCGATGGTCCCAGTGAAATGACGTTTGGGGAAGAAGTTCTGTTGTGCTGCCAAGCGTTGATTGGACAGAACTTGGTTAAGGAATCGATCCTCGGACCACACCAACGGTAAACAGCTACACTTGCCACTACACCACTTCTGTTTCAGCAGCTGCTTTTGAGTCGAGGAACTATGAGAAAATTGGAAAGTTTAGCCAGAAAATGTGATAGTTTATTAGCCTTTCGAGATGGAATGTGTTTAATGACCCCTTCTTTCATCTCTTCTTCAGTCTCTCTAAATTCTTTTTTCTCCACATTAGTCCTCATTCCTCATTCTGTCCATCGTACACGTTCCTGGTGAAAGTTTATACGAATTATAATCGCCAGTTCAAGAGCGCCTCTTGAGAAGATGGTTTATCGCGCGTGCGCGCCGTAGAGACTGCAACGGCTGGCGCAGTCCGTTGACTGACCGACCGAGCGCTTAGCGGGTGGTGCCAGTCGGTTGATTTTCCGCCGTCGCAGTCGATTCTGATCCGATCTTTGGAGTGTTTGTTGACGATGCGCAACCGTTTGCATGATTTTCGGCCTTAGTCGTCTTTTGTTAACTAATTTCAAGTGGTTTTTCTGTACTGGTTATTATTATAATTATTAAATAATTAGTCCTTTTCTGGTCACTAAATAGTTCATGGTCAGATTTTTTTATTATATTTGAGAATTTTTCGTGCTTATATTTTCTGGTACACGATTCAGTTCACAACTGTAATCTGGGCCTGCACTGGTTAGTTCAAAAGGGTAAAAACCATAACTATTTAGTTTTGATTACTAGCCTCCTGGGAGTGCGCCGTGCATTCTACCTGCACTCGGAACCGTGTTATTTCAAATTCTATTTTTTTTCTTTTTTCATTATTTTTTTTTTCTATTTTTTTGTCATTGCATACATAAATTATGCAGGGCAAGCGAGTTGACGGACCCAGTGTTTTATGTTATCAGCTCGTCTGTCGGAATTTAGCCGACTTGAGGGATGGAAGGCTGATTTGACCTGGAGCGAATTTTGACCGACCCTGGGATTTCAGCCCTCCACGAGCACATGGACCAATCTTCTCTTTCAATTTTCAGACATACAACAGAAAAGGATAAACATTCCTTCAGTTTTGGCATAGTTTCTTCATTGAGGCTAAAGCAAAGCTTTTCTAGTGATCGCCTTCACATTGCGGCACAGTTGATCAAGGCTGTCGCCAAGGCGAACGGGCCGAAATATTGGCCCAATAGGGTTACCTAATCTGCTTGGCTAGCTCTGCCTTTTGTACATTTTTTGTATTCAAACTTCTCGAATCCCTGCTATTTCGAAAAGAAAAGGCAATTTGTCGGTCAAGTAGGCTTCGAGAGGTTCACATAAGTGGCAACTCTTCTTGCTAGATTTGAACGGTTGAAAAAAAAAAATCCGTCGTATCCGCTGTTAGTCGAACTATAGGTGGTTCTGATCAAACGTTTGACGTGGAAGATAATGACGGCCCTACGTAGAAAGTTGATGGTATGATGATTGGAGACTTCTATAACGAGACTCGATTGGTTATATGTCGAACTCAGTGGACTATTAGACGAATAAGTGGATTTCGTGTCCTTTGTGTATCACTTTCCTTCTCTGAACGGGTTTGAAATTCGAAGAAATTCTGCTTTTTTCTCAAAGGTTCTGCTGTCAAAGGGATGGAGTTTTTGCTGGCAGCTCTTCAAGAGGTCTATATTAGAGCGATAGTGGGAAATCTAAAAGTAGTTATAGTTCTTCTCCATCTCCCATTAGAGTTCTTTCTCTGACCCATCTTGCATCATTCCAAGTGTTTATGAACAGAAGAGTCGCGACGCAACCGTTCGCGTCTGACTACTGAACTCTCCCAATCAGGAAGCTTTGCACCTTACGGTCAGCGATATCTGTTTGCACCTAAAAACGCTGGCGATAACTCTAGATAAAAGGGTACCTAATCTTGCTACCCACAACTGAAGCGGTATCGTTGAACAAGCAGCTTTGTTGACACTTTAGAAGGAGACTCGAACTGTTGTTCTCTTGCTGCTTTCCTTACTTTCGAACGGGACAAACAAACAAATAGGTGTGTTATCCAAAAGCTGGGATGATTGGGAACATATGGAGCGCTTCGACGTCGACTTTCAAAAGAAAAATTAGGTATCAAGAATTGAGGGCTGGATGCAAGAGAAGGGTTACTCTGCCGTCCCTCCCCCCTTCCCCCTGACACCTTGAATGAAGCGGTGTAAATCGCAATCGCCGCAATTATACCCTTCCTGAAGTCGGCTGCATGGTTAGAGGCTGGTAGGAAAGACTTACGATGGTCGGAATTTGTGCTGTTGCTCTCACGGGGCTATTAGGCTGACTGGGGTTAGGTTGATTCGTCGAAAATACAGTAAATCGTTCGAGCGCTTCTACCTGAAAGTTTCAATAAGGCAATGGGTCGTAGAAAAGTTCCATTTGCCATTTGGGCGCTACCGCAGGCATGGACATCCTTAAGGATCAAACTTAGGAAGCTGAAAGAACTTCGGGGAAAGTAAAAATTGCAGACTCGCGAAGGAGTTCCCCCCCCCCCTTCCCTTCCTAGCTTAGCGAGAAATATCAGAAAAATTGAACATTGTAATGGTGGGGGCAGGGATGTGGTCAAAATTTGTTTTGACCAGTACATGTTTGAACAGGGAAGCAGTTGTGATGAAGCATGTAAGGCACTTTTCATGTTGAAACCTTACCGTACTGCTGCAAACTGTTCCGGAAATCTCTAGCATCAGTTCAAACAAATTAGGACATTTGAATTTTTTTGTTGGTCATGAATGTGAAATTTTTTCGTATATTTTGTCTGTGTATCCAAAGGCGTATTTCAACACTTGGAATGGGAGAGTGGCTAGCACGTATTTTTCGAACAAAATCGTTAAATGGTATGGGTGATAATAAGTGATGATAATAAATTGTTTGGAATATTTAAAATTGAAATCTCTGACTTTCTTGCTCTTTTTCTATCCTACAAAAATATAATAAAATAAATATTGATGGTAATAACCCTTCGTTTGCAGGGGTTATTTTTGTAGTTTTATCGAAATTGCCACTTTCATATGGTGTGGCAAAAATCATAGGAATTACGGCTAGGAAATGAAGGTATCGAAAAACTGCACGTTGTCGTCCTTGACCGCGACTTACTTGATTACTCTTACGAGGTATGGTTTTACTTATTCGTGGACGCGTTTCATAACATTTTGTCCAATGACTTTTCCCAACGGAGGTATTCGACAGATTTTGGCTTTTTTGTAGGGTGTGTTTTTTTATTCTTGCTTTTTGGTGTAGTGGATAAGCAAACTGTTCGAAAATATAGATTTTGGTTTGAGTCCTGGGCGGAACATTTATGCATTTCGCCCATAAATAGGTATGCTTGTAGCTAAAATTAACAAAAGGTTTGTGGCAATTTCCAGCTGATTTCTGGTTTGGGCGCTATCGCAATTCAGGGGGCATCCTCTGAGAATAAGCCTAGGAGGGGGCAGGAACTCCATGGAGAATAAAAACTGCTACGACGCCCGTCGGATTCACAACCCTCCGCCTAAGACTTAATTTGAGTTTTGAGTAAAAAGGAGATATTTTGCGCGGGTCCGAGTACATTGCCTACTAATATGCCCCGTGCCTTGCGATAACGCCCTGATTCGTGCTATAGAGAAGAAATAAATCATTGAAATGGTCGCTGCAGAACGCGATTTAGAGAGCATTGTTTATATGGACTTATGAGAACCGGCCGCTTATGCCCTCATCAGCATCGGTGCGTTGTCAAATAGGTGGCAGTATGCCACAGGTGAAAAGGCACGAGATTTAGACAACAGAAGCTCAAGGCTGGGAAGACATCTGGAATTGAGCATCGATTTTTGAGATGAATTTGGTGCTTTTTGAACTGAAGTAAGGTAAGACAAGTCTTGGGATTTCTTGCTTCATTGAAGGGTTCTGTTCTACGACTCGACCCTCAATCAATGTCTAGCCGCCTATTAGGTGCGCATCATCGGAACATCACAGATCAGAAAACGGATAAGTTTCGAAATATAATGTTTCACAAGAATGCTGGGTTGTGAACAAAACTTTCGCCCCAGGCGGGACTAGAACCCGCACCTCTCGCTTTCCGGGCAAGTGCGCTACCAGTTACGCTACCGGGGCACCATTTCATTCCAACTCAGCTTTTCATGGTATACGTACCATAGCTTTTCAGCAAACACACGTCTAACGTGTTGAGAGATCAAAAGATGTGGGGTGTAATTACCAAGAAAATTGCCGAGATATACTCAATTTCGTACTATATTCACCCACTCGTAGCGTGTTTGAAATGGAAATCTCCTGATTTGAAAGTTCTTCAGTGACAGAGTGATTTCGAAGCGGAATTCTACACAAGAGCAGCAGATCAGGTCTAAAGTTAAGACGCTGAGGCCGATTCTTACCATGGAAGTTTTCGGTGGGACGATGTCCCTCTGACAAGGGAGGTCTTTCAGGGCAAGGTGCGCTTTTTGGAAACGGTTTTAGTACATGTTGTAGGGACGCATGTATGGACCACAAAACCATGTTTCGTTTTCGCTGAACGGTTTTAGTAGTACCAAAAAAGTGGTGAATAATACTCTTGATGGTTCAATCCCCCGCGGCGACTAAATTTTGCAATCAAGGTTGGCGGCCACTTGTTGGCTTCAAAATGGTCCTGACGATGAATTTGACATCTGATTTTGATATTTAGCGCGATTTGGCACCAAACCGTAGGCGCCAACCCAAATGCAAAATTTAGTCGCCACGGGGATCGAACCCTTAACAGTACCTTATGCTTCTTTTTTGGTACTGCTATAACCGTTCAGCGAAAATGAAACATGGTTTTGCGTTCCCTACATGCGTCCCTACAATATGCACAAAACCGTTTTGAAAAAGCGCACCTTGCCCTGAAAGACCTCCCTTGTGAGTAAATCCCCAATCATGAGACTCATGTAAAGCATGAGATCTCGGGATGATCGCGGTTGAGCACTCGGTAAACCATTTCCCCCTAAAAGCGTACTCTATCCCAGCCGGGGTCGACAGATCAATAAATTTCTGATTAAAAATGAATTTGGTGTCTATTTGGACAGCAAGATGGTGTAGTGCCTTGTAGCGCCACTTCCCAGGTCCGAGGTCAGTTGGTATATCTCGATCGAACCTCGCCCAGGCCAAATAAGCCTACCATCCTTGCGGATGGGTCGGTCAGCTGGTACCAGACTTGTCCAGGGGAGGATAAACATGCTTTGTCCATCACCAGGCCTCCCGCATGTCCCTTTGCAGGGGTGCAATATTGAAAATGCCACCACGATTCTGAATAGAAGTAGATTGCGTGGCGCATACTGAATATGTAGATCATCCCCTTTGTGTCCTATTTTACAATCAAGATCTAATAGTTGTTTGTCTGAATGAGCTTTTTAAGCCTAGTCTGATTATAGTTGCACAGCTTTACCATCCAATGAGCGATTCATTGTCACGAAATCCTTCCATTAGGACCGATTAAGAATGCATTTGAGGAGGACATCTGGTCATTCACAATGGAGCAGTTAAAGAATAGTAGCGGGCGCGATGTGCTGGCCGACTAACGATCAGCGTAATCTGTGTGAAAAACGCGGAATCCATTGATGTTGCCTGTCGCGATGTTCTTTTTTCTACCCAATCGAAATTTAACTAACCAACCCCATAATGAGAACAGACACCAGCCTCGATTAGAAGTTTCCTTATTCTCCCGGAACCCGCTCGAAGTTCCTTTCAGGATTTTGTCGCAGATTCCTTGTTTTTCAGGGACCATTGCTCTCGGTAGTTCTTCACTTGGACTTGTGA
>MU899490.1:0-11577 GCA_036418205.1 Ostertagia ostertagi | reverse complement strand
TCAACCGAAACAAGTACGACCCCCAACACAAACTTCAACAAACTACGCCCCCCCCCCCTTTGGTACTTGTAGCAACGTTGGGTTGACCCTGCTTTCAAGTGGGCGTGGTTGCCGAGTCGGTTGCATTCACACTTCTTATGCTCTTGACTAGGGCTATCGTTCCACAAAACTAGTGTTGAAGGTAAAACCCTGCTGGATCTCTTGCTTCAACCCCCTTCCATCAAGGGCATTCACTGACGTCATGACAGCCGCAGCGCTCTATAGCCGTTGTGGTCACAACCTTGAGAAGCATCTGCTACGACAGGAAAATTTCTTCTGATTTTGCATTCCTTCGAGAGCTAAACATGCTAAAAAAAAAGCTCGCTATTCTTTTGGCCTATGCTACCAAAAAACGAATCGAAAGCAACAGGTGTTGCTAAGCGTTGGTGTAAGGTAATCAGGAGACTAATAAACTGGTCTCATAGCAGTGACGTTGCCCTGAATTTTGGTTGATTTGGAAGTGTTTCGGGATTTGATCTCCTTCTAATCATCTTATCTGCGTATCGTCAGTATGATACACATTGTACCGCGGATGCACTTGACCGAACCCATATAGTAGGAGAAGGGGCATGAAAATACCTTTCTATTTCTATGTACAGAACTGGATTAATAGCACTCAAACAAACGCGAACCCGATGCTGTTCAGAGTTCTATAAAACGACTCTACTATAAAACTTTACAATAGCGTTCTGCACGGGTTACATCAAAAGAATCTGTCACGGAAATATGGTATAACGTTCGAGCTCAACGAGATCCTCGGTTGATCGTCCACTACGAAGTTTTCCGAAATGTTGGTCGGAAGGGATATTGAATGCTAGAGCTACCTCACCGTCGGAAATGTTCACCATTGAATTGATTGAAAGAGCTACCGACCTCAGATAGTTTCTCCAGGCTGGCGTAATTACTGTCACCTTGAGTTCGTCAACGATGGCAGATGAATTTCATATTTTGAAGACGATGAAGGTGGTAAACAAGCGATAGCTTTTGCACATAGAGGGAATCTCTGGAGAAATTTGTCATAAGCCCACCATTAACGGCGGCACATCTGCGAGTTTGTTGATGCGCGTCATGGGCAAAAAGTTTTTCTCGCTCCCCTCCCCTGCAGACGCCATTCTGAATGCGAAATTTTGTTAGGACATGAAGAGAATCGTGAACTTGTTTCCACTCCTTCTCGGCATTCCGGGAGCAGCTTAGAGGAAAATGAACCTTATTTTTGGGTTTCACGCTGCAATAATGAACGAGAAACATTTTGAAAAGCGCTGCATTTCATGGACCTTTTGGACTTCTGGAATTTTAATATTTCTTGCAAAAAAGCCCTCGTATTTTTTTTCTGAACAGTAACAGTAGCGGCCCTGATAAGCAGAATTGACTATCATAAACGAAAAAAACCAGATTCAAAGAGTCAACAAAAACTTTGAGAACAATTAAACTCTAGTCCTCGTTCAGGCTTGTACCTGGAGGCACGTCGTTGTTTTACATATCCGAAGGTTTATGCCAGTTCGTAGGCCCTCGATTCTGCTATGTCAGGTATGATTATAATGTAATGAATTGTTCTGTCAATATTTGCGCGAACTGTCAATGGCTTGTGGGATGGGAAGGGCAAAAGGGAAGGGAACGTTGTATTGTAGAACGTGCGTGCGATCACCATCGGACCCGAATGTGTACGGATGCTGTTTATATGAGACTGGTTCACAGAGGTTGCCTCCTGGGCGGATCATCGCTGACATAGCTTCAGTACGCATCCGCATATTTTGCATAGATGGGTTATGGTTCAACCACTGCGTTTGGCGAATTCCGGATCCAGTACACTCCTATGCGGTGTTAGACTTCGTCGGTCCTGCCAATCGTGGAGTACAAGCGGTGCGGCAGCGTTGCGAACGATGCACCAGCAACTCGACAGTTTGGAGAAGTAGCGAGGGTCTCCGCGCAACGATGCTGGCCATGTCCAAATACGAGGTGTTTCGCGAGAGTCATTGTAAAAACGCGAGTAAGGATGAGTAAACGTACCAATTGCAACCCGCCTAAGCATTTGCTGGGTTTCAGCGAAGTATGACACGGCTCTCTTTCGTACGACTCTTTCCAGCATTGTCATGGTGAGAGGTAAACCTAGTGCCACCTGACGCAGTGGCCAAAAGCAGCAACAGTGAAGAGAAACAAACTGCAGTCTGCAGATGCGTTAGGGGGGGGGGGCAATGAAGAGGCATACCTACCACTATCGCCTGAGGTGGACTAGACAGGCTTTATGCAGCAAGTGTGCATCTGTCCGCCCAGGATCTCCACCGTCCGTGTGGTACTATGATGAGATGCTCTCTCTATTGACGCTGTTGGTACGCAGGAGTGGGGGACCAGATAACATATTCTTCAGGATATCCGCACTCCCTAGTTTCGAGTGAGGTTTGCCGCTATAGGGTTACTACATAGCGGAATGGTCGACTTCAGAATGCGAGGATTAAGAAATTGTCCTCGGAAATATGAGAGCGTAGCTTCTAAGCTTACAACCAAGATTGACAATAATTTTTGAGTGAAGCTTATAGTGCTGTGCAGGGGCAAGGATATTATAAAGCTTGTACATCCTTTCTGTGTATTACTGTCTTCTTCAACTGCCATCTGAAGTCCCCCTGCGAGTAATACAACAAAAGATGATCCGGAGTATGCAAAGTGCTTATGCAACTTTGTAGATAAAGGGAATGCCGTGAAGGGTGAAGCCGTCATGACTCTAATGCGTACACTTCCCGCAGTCAAGGACATACGTACATTAGGGACTTGTTCAAGACTGGACAGTGCCTGTTTAAGCGGACCTGTGTACCTACAGAAATGCTCGGATTTCTACTCGGATAACATGTGGTACAAGCCAAAGCGAGTTACTCGGAATAAATTAATAATGCGTGTCATTAATCAGTGTGCGCAGTTTCTCAAAAAGGTAATTTGTAAGACTCACAAACTCTTAATAATTATGGTAGTGATTTGGTGCATCCCCGTAATCGTTCTGTATTGAAGTGCAACATACGCCAACTAATGATGAATTATGGGGCATTCGAATAGCCGAACAAGTCAGAGGATAACGCGGGGTACACAACAGTGTTGGAGATTACAAACTTCAGAATTCTGACAGTTTGATTGCTGCGGGCAGCGAATCAGAAGACTACTATACGACATAGATTTTGAAGCAGTACAAGACGACGAAAACTCGTTAGAGCAGAAGCACCAGGTCAGACCCGCGCTTGCAATCCTACCTGAGTGTGGTCGCTGCCGGACATGGCCTTGCTCCACGAGTGAGACATGGGAATTGGTGTTCGTGATTGTTAATAAATTTGCCACATTTGCATTTCCAAAATACTCATCCGAGCGGTGGTGATGTGGTAACTAGAGGGGTCGATACCGCGAGCCTAGTCCCTAGATCAAACTTAGGTCAAATCCAGCTTACGTCAGACAAACTTTATAGGTGATTATTTGTTGCAAGACGCGATAGTTACTACATAAATCACACCAATAAACTTGATTTCGAGAAAAAGTCGTAGTCCACGGGTTAAATCGCCACTAAACTTGTCGCTCGTGGCATGCTCTAAAACATATAAAATAGAAAGGACTCTTGCAGACGGAAAAAGGTTAACTTTTTAGTTACAGCGTCATGCTGCACTTCTATGCGCACACACTGTACAGCATGCTGCTGTCCTTCTCATATGATAACCTACTACGTGCCTACAATTATCAGGCAAGCCGTCAATTGAATTAAAGCAAGCTATCATATTGCGCTCATCTACGGCCGTTTCATTCATACAATGCGATACCAAGTTTTCATGAGTTTAGTAAGAAATTTATTAAATTCAAATTTTTGCTTTTTACTTTTTACCAACCTCAGGTCATGTAAACTACTTCAGTGAATAGTGTGAGGGAAATAACTGTAGACGTTCAAAATTTTTAATTCCACGAATGTATCAAAGCTGCTTCTTCGTCAGATGTTCAAAGTCGCCACAGAAGAAGCCGATTTGATTTGTCTTCCGCAGAGGAAATCTTGCCAGCCTTCTTGACCAGCAATTACAGCCCAAACTATATCGCGGATGCGCCAAATAACAGTAACTTGATCCCAAATGATGCCAGCTTTTCGAAAATTTCAACGATTGGAATAAGCTGCAAGAGATGAGCCACGCGCAGACATAATAAAACCAATTCCTATGCAATCCATCTAAAACGTGCCTCTTGGGCCCACATTAATTTTGGCCGATCAATCGCCATGATCTCATATGATTACTTGGATTACTTGGATTAACTTGGCGACGATTATCAGCGATTGTTCTTGCGCGGGTCCCAACTTCTTTTCCACGATGTTCTATCTTGAGCCAATGTCGTCCAATGGACTAATACCTTAATTGAATTAGAATCGCAAATATTGTTTCTGTGAGCAAGAGAGTCTTGCCATCGCAGAGGGGGCCGACCGCGAGGTCGTTTCCTGTCGCGAGGTTCCCAGCGCACAGTTGTAGTGCTCCAACGTCCGTCGTCTCGCCTAATAAGATGTCCAGCAAAAGTGTGTTTTGCCTTGTCGATATGCGAAATGATATCGCGAACTTTGGACATCGAACGTATGTCTTCGTTGTGTAATCTGGCGATCCGTTGTTGATGTAGGGTTACACCAACCATTCGACGCTCAAGTGAAGCTTGTATCCTTCTTAACTGGTTTTCCGAATTTTTCGAATTTTTCGTTAGGGACCAAGTTTCACTAGCGTAGCTCAGAGCTGGTAGTACTGTGGAGTTGAACAGGGTTGCTCGCAGTTCTTCGTCTCTGGTATTTTCGATCACATTCCTGACTGAATTGTACGTTGCCCAGCCAGCTTTTTTCCTCCTTACTATTTCGCCTTTTAGTCGTTTTTCATGTTAAGCAGTCGGCCAAGATAAACATATTCATCGACATCTTCCAGAGCTTCACCCTGTAGGAAAACAGGATCTCTGTCTGAGTACTCATTCCTCATGCACTTCGTTTTATTCATGTTGATGTTCAAACCGGCTTTTGTTCCTGCTGCATGTAGGTCACTGAGCATTTGTGAAGCTTGTTCTGAAGTTCTTGAGATCAGTACTATGTCATCGGCAAATCTTAGGTGATTTAGATATCTTCCATCAATTTTGATTCCTGTGTCATGCCAATCGCAGTTACGTATTGTAGACTCCAGGCAAGCAGAGAATAGATTCGGGGAAATGGGGTCTCCTTGGCGGACTCCTTTTTCCACAGTCACCTCTAAATCACGAAAGAACGGTCGAAATATTGTGCTACATCCAGAGTAGCATTCACTCAAGATTTTCGTATAACGGAGTTCGACGCCTTGTTCATTGAGAGCTGCTGACCATATCTTTTCTCGCTCTCGCTCTACTGAATCGAATGCTTTTCGATAGTCAATGAACGTTAGTATCAGTGGTTCGTGATATTCTCGAGCAGCTTCAATAATTCTACAGCAGGTGATAATGTGATCCAAAGTGCTGAACTTTCGTCGAAATCCTGCCTGTTCAATTGGCTGAGCTTCGTCTAGTTTCTTTCTAACTCGAGCAAGAAGGCATCGCGTAAACACTTTGTATATCACTGGTAGGAGCGTGATTGGTCGATAGTTCTCCAAGTCTTCCTTATCTCCTTTTTTAAAGAGCAGAATTGTTTTGGATTTTCTCCATGCGGCCGGAACTTCGCATTCTTGAACGTAACGAGTGAAACGTTGAGCTAAAGCACAATAAACTTTATGACCGCATGCTTGTAAGGCCTCCAAGGATAAACCATCAGCTCCTGGAGCTCTTCCTCTCGGCATTGTTTCGATTGCGCAACGAACTTCTGATGGTAAAAACGATGGCACCGTTTCGCCAATTGGTAACTGTTCAGTGGAGGTGCCGTGATCTGATTTGAAAAGGTTTGAATAGAAATTCGTCAGTATCGATTCCATTTGTGGCCGAGACGTAGTTCTTAATCCATCGGGACCTTTCAGACAAGAAATCGTTAGGCGGTATTGTGCCATCTCTCGCTTTGTTTTCTTCATGCTACGTTTGCTGGATGCGGCTTCAGGTTGTACAAGACGGCCTGGAATTGGTTTCAATGATCAAAAACTTAAAAATGAGAACCAAAGACAAAAATCTCACAAGCCGCGTCGTCTTAACATCGTTCCCTAAAGTACAATACTTTGTAGAGAAAAATTCTTGCGTTCTCTCTCAACATGAAAATATCAGTTGTGATCACTGGGAACAGCACACAGAGTTTCACGCATGAAGATTCGGTTCCGGAGAGAAGCAAACTTACAAAAACTACACTCTGTGGAAACGAAGGTAAGAGGCGCGGAGCAAACGGGCGAGGCCATGGATAGAATGAGGCGCGCTACGCTATCAGGCGACACAATGAAAGAATCGGGGTGAAGCGTGCAATTTTGGGAGAGTAGAGGACAAATCGATCGATAGAATAGGATGTAGTGGAATGTGTGAGATGTAAATGCAATAAGTCAAAAGGTCAGAAAGTTTCCTAGTGAAGGCACCAATAACCATGTGGAAGGACTCCGGTCGCCAGGCATTTTATTGAAGATTACCGGCGCGGTACTTTAACGCAAATAGCCTGTTTAAATTATTTTGTTAAAATTTTTCACCAAAAACCAAATGCCATTTTTCTGTTTACTCCTTCGTATCCAGAACCTCTGGCAATTATATAATACTTATGATATAAGCGTAGGATAACTGTTGAATTCATTGCATCTCCGGTCACTGCACGGTCGGATGTAATGGCTTTTTGTCAGAGCATCCCGTGATCCGCGACTGGATTCAGCTCCTTAAAATGTCGTCCAACATTCATGAGCAGATTCCCAAATTTTTGGTTAGTTATCGTTCAGAGGAAAAATTCACATGGAAAATAAAATGATATGGCCAAATAGTAGGCAATTCTATACAGACCAAAAGCTGCATACCGAAGTTAAAGTAATCACGGCGTCAGCAATCTAGTAGTTGTTCTATGACGAGGGACATGAAGTTTCAGAAGTTTCCATAAAGCCGATAGAGAGGATTTGATACCTATAATTTTCCAGTTAGGAAGGTCCGATGACGGTGGGATTTTGAGTATAACAGCAAATGGGAGTGATTGCATAACCGAGGTACCTGCCGGTTCACAATAGTCTTCAGGATTAGAGGAAGGGAAGTGTTTACCACTTCCATTTCAGTTGCGTCAGATTTTTGAACCAACATTCCACGAAGGAAGTACTTCAAACTTTCCATTAGTGCCAATTCTTGCGTCAGTTGTTTACTGGTTGGAGCGATTTATTCATACAAAATTTGGTATTTTGGAGTCGAAAAAATGTGGTGATGCCCCCTTCTAGGAACATAACACATTTATTTTCATAATGATTCGGCCAAAAAATTAGCCCAAAGATGTATTTACTTCGATGGAAATAATATCTACAAATATTTGACCTGTGAGAGTATTTATTTAGACTTTATTTTTGAGTGCACGCAATCAGGCACTTCCTAATGAAGTAATACTAGAATGGGCCTTTGCTCGCATTTGCTTGCCCATCTTCAATGCATATCATTCAGGTGCTCTTCAGTTTCGCCGATGATCCTCCTGAACTTGTTGTGCCGTTGTTGCACTCCAAGTATCCTCAATACAACCTTACAGGACTAACGGTCACAGGCAATTTGAGCGTTTTCGAATGGAGAGTGCTAGGCACTATATTACATATGACATTGCCGATCACGCCTGTTTACATATGTATTTTGGCGTTACGGAGAGGTATTGTTCGACATTTAGTCGATGCTGTAATGTCTTCAAAAACGAGAAACTTGCACCGTCAGCTGCTAACGGTGGGTTGTTTTGACCACTAACAACATGGAATGTATCAGAGAGGGTGTCTTTTTTAGATTAATACGAGGCTAAGGAATGATATTAATTTCAGGCTCTTACCTGGCAAGCACTTTTGCCATTGCTGTACCTCCTTGCAGTGCTTTCTTACGCTTGCGGTCAGCTTGGTATTTATAACCATCCACTGCTCGAACATTCAACATTTATTATAGCTGGTTTCATTCCCACACTCAGTCCGATTTCTTCATTATACTTTGTCCGACACTATCGTGATCGTCTACGCTGGGTATTTCTCCGACGTTCCTCTATCTTGAAGGAGTCAAATTCGAGAGAATTCTCAACATTGCGGGATTCGCAATCATACACTCGCACTCGTACAATGTCATTGGGGAAATAGATGGCGTTATCTCATAATAGTCATCCTCTGTAACTCCCACGAAACATTCGAAAAATTGAACTGTATGTGCTCGATCAACATGTAGATCGGGCCGAATCGTCGCACTCCTAGACCAGTTTGAAAGCGACAGCAGTTTAAAAGCGACAGCGACCCATCAAATTTCTGTGGACTGTCATACGTTGCAGATAATGAAATGCGAAATTTCCAGAATAAGTTGAAAAATCGATACAAAATTGTTATTTCAGAACATTAAAGTGAGCAGAGCACTGGCGAAAATGTTGTAGCAAGTTCAGTTGACACTATTTGTTATCTTTTACAATTTTCAAATCAAATGCTCGCATTCTTTCTCCCATCGATCTCGCTTCCGACCAAGCAAGGATCAAGTAAACCACGGGTCATGAAATCATGCACTGGTTGTGTAGAAAACCTGTGCTTCCTCTGCCTCCCTCTTCACTAAAGGTTTTCTTCGCATTGCGCTCCGTTAGTGGCATACTCAAATTCCACATTTATCACAGTTACACTATCAAGACAGATTCTTTTAAAAATTGATTCTCTATCACTTAAAGAACTTACCTGAAATCTCATTCCAACCGTGATCTCGTTAGCTACGGGTAGAGCAATATCTTTAAGGTTTGCGTTCATTGTACTGTAATTTTCACACCATTTCGCTTGTTATTTCAGTGATGCTTTCTATCCACAATATCACTCATTGTTCGTTGCTCAGTTGTTAATGCGTGCATGAAAATTTGCCTCGATTTGCATGATCCCAGAACATCTCCAATATTGTTTTCGAGTCTTCGAAATGTACAATAAAAATTTAGACATCGGTTTCGGTAATATTCATCGTCACATGAAAATAATCGTTCCCAGTGAAACTCGAAAAATACAAAATCCAGGGCGTGCTTACGATTCCTGATAGGCACCCCAGAAATTGATAATTTGGTTTGATGGGGATTGGGTTCGGTGAGTTGTTGGACACATATCCTTAGAATTGCTGGACATGTTCTTTGCTGTCCAGAATATCAGAATATCGGGTACCTCGAACGTTTCTTTCGTATTTTTTGTTGGCGGCGTACCACATCTCTTTCACGAATGCTCAATTCGCATTTTGCTTCCTAATGCGATTCATCATTTACTCAGTAGTTCCCCCTGTTTGGACAAAGGAAAAGTGAGCGCGTTTAGCCTGTAGACCTCGCATCGGCCATTTTCGTTCAATGTGAAGTCCATGCTCAGGAACTCGAAAAGCCCATGGAGGACAATTTCTGAGCAAATCCAGATTTAGATCTAGTTTCTAATAGAAGGCTAGTATTTGGAGTTGCATCCTTTTGATAGGAATCCTCAAGTTAACCCATCTTCGATAACGGATCATCTGTTGTATTTGAAAAATATCATTAAAATCTCGGAAATGAAATGTGAACAAAATAGCCAGGCACTGAGTTTTTCAGAACTACGACAAAAATTACCTACCAGTTGCTCAAAGCCAAGACGGCAGCAGGCAGTGTCTGTATATAGCACTGTAGGCATGTGCAGCCGCAAGCATGTAGCAAATGAATTTGCTAGGAACTCCTCGCATACTCTTTATATTTGTAAATACTACCGACAAAAATTACCCTACCGTTGCTCAAGCCAGACTAGAGCTCCCATCGGAGTTGGTAGCTTTGTAGGTACGTGGAATCTACCGATTTTTTGTTGAATTGTTGATTCATAGCTCCGAATTGACTGCATTTTTGAAGTTCATTTGCTTTGGGACTTAAAGGAATCTTCCACGGACCATGGACCAGTGGGCGGGACCGGAAGTTTTTGTGACGAAATGCATGGTAGGTACGGATCCACGTGTCGAACGCACGAACGTGAACAGGATTCACTTCAAACCTTCCCATGAACGTGGATCCGTACCTACCATGCATTTCGTCGCAAAACCACTTCCGGTCCCGCCCACTGGTCCATGGTCCGTGGAAGATTCCTTTAAGAAAGAAGCTCATTACCAGTTTGCGGCAGTGTCTGTATATAGCACTGTGGGCATGTGCAGCCGCAAGCATGTAGCAAATGAATTTGCTAGGAACCCCTCGCATACTCTTTATATATGTAAATACAGCTGGAGCTCATTCGTATGTAGTTATGGGAAGGCTTTTTTTCGACCATAATGCAGCAAAAGCAAGATAGAGAACCCGCCAAGACGACGATCTCATAAACTCTCACCCATGAGCCCGGATAACTGTCGCTGCACTGTTTTGTTTCAAGATTACGTTTAGACAATCTTTCCGCAGTTTTGAAAGCAGATTTAATCGCCGAGCAACGTCTGAAAACAGGTTCCAGGGTAAACGTCTTCTGAATATGACCACATCGATCCTAAACACCTAACTGGCCAATCCTCAATAAACATCAAATGAAGATCATTCAGAAGCATTATCTTCCCGAATTGTTGGGGCGTTCAATGTTCTTCTCAGAAACATTGTTTGATATCTGTGTTTGGCTTCATTCTCCACTTTGTTTAAACTAAATCATATTCAACGACTTTAATCGAAATAAAAAGAAAAGAAGAAGGCTGAATAATATTACATTTAACAACGTGGTTGCAATTTACACTTCTGTTCTGTATGGATGAACTCTGCTAAAGTTCATTCATGTGCGAACGTTGAAATTGTGAACAATCAAAGGGCAGCGGAGGGATAAGACCGAAGGTGAAAGCGTGAAAGTGGTAGCAGCACTAGAAGGGACTGTCCGTAAGTACACGAAGCGGGCAAGGGGCTGATATATTTGGAAAGTTTCCAATCATAGGAAACAACGAAATTAAAGTAAGTAGAGAACTAAAAAGAGAAGTCGGATAATTTGGTAATCCTAAAGAGGATTACGCTTTGACTTATACGTCTGCGTCCACATGTATCTTGGCTCAAACAAAACAGCTTAAATTGAAATATAAGCCGTCAGAATCTGCGAACCTCTCTGATTAAGGTATTCTCTCACTCGGTTAGGAGTTCAGAAACCCGAAGCTTTGGAAGCGATGCTGATGAGCGATCAGCGATTTGTTCCAGCATCGCGATGAGTTTTGTAGCATTTCTCTGTGAGAGGGCCTCGAGGTTCTCGAAAAAGTTACTCTAGGTAAGAGGTCTAGTGAGTGAAATGTTCGCAGGGTGATTCCGCAGACCTGCTGATTTACAAAGCCTCATAGGCTGTAATGAAGAAGTTCTACAAGTAAACGAGTCACCTTTATTGCGTAAAACAAGCTAGGTTCCTGAGCGAAAAACCTTTGGCTGGCTCTTCGGCGACGTCCGATATCCGACCACCACCTCATCATCTTCAAGCCCTCGTTTTCGTTGCATGAAATTCTGGACTACTA
>MU899484.1:0-12007 GCA_036418205.1 Ostertagia ostertagi | reverse complement strand
TAATTCCAGAAGTCACGTCTAGACTGAACGGAGCTGATGACCGCTCAACCACCAAGATAAGTGACGCCACCTCGTTTGCGAGGTACGGTAACTGGGGTGATGAGGAACAGCTTGGCAAGCCTAAACGATAAAACTACTTATAATCATGATTATTTGATGACAAAACTTCTGAGAACTCACTTATCTGGCAAAATTCGCCGCCATATTTGGCGGGAATACAACCGCAAGTGTTGTCTGGGAGTGTTGTTCCTGCAAAAAATTTCGAAATATTTTTACAAAATAAAAATCACGACAGGAAACTTCTAGGAGCTACGATTTGGGGTAATCTGGAGATTTTGAGATGGCCCAATTGAAGTACGTGAATATTTCTCACACAGTCCAACTGCTTTCGTGCACTTGAAAGCGTTCACTTCAAGAGGCGACGGTGCCTGCAAAGTTGCTCCGGCCCCGCGTCGCGGTGAAAACCCAAAACGCGCACTGTCGCGCTAAATATGAAGGTATTTGTGAGAAATGGGCCAGCAGTAAGGAAAAAAGGAAAAGAACCCTCAAAACATTCAGGTTAAGGGCTTACTCACCTTCGTAATCGGCTGTGCTAAGGCAATGAGAGACTGAGCGCGGAGAGGAGAGTATGAGGCGAGAGAGCGCAACAGATGAGAGGGCGCCAGACAACAGCCTGATGCAAAACATTGCAGCTGCTGCAGCTTACTTTGCAAGGCCCTAGCGCTCCTTGTCGGGCGGTTTTCATGCATGGCAACGCCACATCCGTGACTAACCTCTCAGGATCTGCCCTAGACCAAAGGGCTCACGCCGCGACTTTTGCCAGGGCTGTGCCTTTCAGAAAAAAAATTGTCGTACTGGGCGGACATGCTCATTGCTGGTCATTGCTCAGTCCACTTCTCACGAAATTCTAGGCAGTGTAAACTCGGATGGTGGCAGAAATTTTCTTTTATGGGAGACTTAGTGCTTCTTTGTAGAGGTCTATTGAACAGTGGTATTGATACTAACCCTGCTGACCACCACGTTTGACACGACCACGTTCCATCTCAGCGGGCTGTGCTTCCGAAATCTATCTATACTATGTCTAAATAGTATGCTATCAACGCAGTACGCCTTCCTTCTTGCTGTCTGAGTCTCTAGCCGTTTAGCAGAGAGAGAGCGTAGCGTTGAAGAGGGCAGCAGCGATGAGAGTCGCATCAATGCAGAAATCAACGGGCAAGGAAGGGGTCCCATTTCTCGGGTTCTGGCCGTTTTCTCATGGTTTCTTCCTTCTTTCGTGCATCACTGACTATCTCTAATTCATTTTTCAATAAGTTGCTTTTTCGACGTAAAATCCGCCTTCAAAGCAAAATGCTTAATTGTTCATTCAATCACGTTTTATTGAGAACGCTTCTAAGTTCCTGTAGGAGAACTCAAGCGAATACGGTAGCTCGTAAAAAAGTAATACATGGTTATGGTAACATATACGATACTGAAATATTACCTCCATTTAGGCAAATTCGCGTCAGACAATTCGGTCCACCCCATCCCAAATCGCAGACGCAACTTTGATCCTGCTGAACAACTGCTATCAAATTGTGGGAGAATATGTTCAATAATACCGTATTCTCATGTTCAAGCGTTCCAACCGTATTCAGTTTGCCATGGACGCAAGCTCGTAATAACTTCGTCAACGGCAAGTGAAGGATTTGTGTCCGTGTGGATACTGGCGGAAGCGCCAACGTGGAATCCACCTAAATGGGTTTGTTCCCAGATCTCATGTGTATTAATGAATCGCGTTACGGAACGCCCCCTTGCTACCTCACCCACCCACAAATATGTTTGTGGTAGGTATAGTGGATGGCTTGAAAAGTCGCCGTATCCAAAGCTAATTTCATAGAGAAAACGTTTTCGGCAAGCCCATGCGGGCACTTGCGAGGTGTGGGCCCGAATCGAAATGGGCTTCGTTACCCTTGTGAACAGCACGGTAGCCGGTAGCCTACCCTCTGCACAGGGTCAAGCGAGGCGTTGAGGAAAATTTGGAAATACGACCCCCCCCACCCTCCGCCGGAGGCCGAAGTCCATGAAACAACCCTCTTCAAAAGCCGAACTATGAAAAGGTTGAAAAGCTTGTTTAATTCTCCCCCAAAACTGCTCATAAAAAAGCCCTGCTACCCCACCGCCCACAAAAAATTCGTTTAAGAAGTACAAAAGTGAAAAAGTCAAAGAATAATCATTATTGATGAGTCCTACAAACGACGAGAAACTAACCAGAAAATGACAATACTACTTATTTATTTCCTCCACAAGACTTACCAAATTCTAGTACTACACAGATTGTGGTTCTCAATTTGCACGTAGCCCTTCAGTTGAAAGAAGCTTTTTAACCGCCTTCGCCAGCTGTGTGTTGACTGGACTTTGGCGTTGACCGTGGAGCAGCTTATTTACTATTGAAATTTGAACAAATATTCAAATGATTATAACTTTCTTCAAATATGACGAATTTTCAATCTGAAAGCAGATTTGGAAGTTTTGTGAAGAGCTTTTTCTAATCAGTATAGAAATTACAAAAAGTTATAAGAAATAACAAATTTAGGCCAATTAACGAGGAAAATTCGAGATGAGCACGAGTTTTTACACTTTCCGAAGCAACAACTTGCTTCATTTTCGTCAAATTCGAAAAGTTAATATGGCAGACAAAACTAGAAGATTTTCTCTACCAAACCGTTGCTAAAGCAGCTCTATACGTCCAGTATTCAAAAAATGGCCACGTTGAGGATTTTTGCAAAATTTAACGAGGAAAATTTGTGATGAGTGCGAGTTTTTTTACTTCCTAAAGCCATAACTCCGTTCAAACTCATCCAATCCGAAAAGTAAATACGCCATCATAAACTAGAAGATTTGCTCTATCAAATGCTTACTAGAACTGCTCCAAACGTCCAGTATTAAAAAAACGGCTACGTTGAGGATTTTCGCACGAGTACCGCCGAAAGGTACTTTTTCGCTACATTGGCACTATTTCAACGGCTGTATATCCTTTTAAGGGCGATTATGTACTAAAGTAAGAGCAGATTTGGAATCACTGCTTTTCTCTTTCTAAGAAAAGTGATTGATTAGCGTTTCTCAACTTTAAAGGTTACATGTTTATAAATTTAACCCTGAAGAGTCCGTTAACGCAATGTTGAATGGTGTACACCTCCCTGTAAATGCGCACGGACACTTTCAGAATTCTCTCGATTGTTCCTGAATTGAGGTTGTTTGTCCAAGGAGCCGTAGTTGAAGCGCGCGCAACAACTAGACCCTTTCTCGGATGCGCCGTGTACCTCACATCCCTTCAGATTCGGGGTCTTACTTGAAAGATGAAATATCTCTTGGAAAGCGTGCGAAATTCAGATTCTTTAACTTGTGTGGTGATAAAACACTGAAGTAACTAGAATTACCGGACGCCTCAGAATCACGAAAATTTTGTGTGGGTGAAATATCATTTTCATTGGAAATCCTCTGGCCTGGCATCGACTCATCCTTGATATTTGTCTTCCGACGGTGATGATCCCACTGCATCAAAATGGCTCGATCTCTTCCACCCAGCGGGCCAATACGACCCCCCCCCCCTGCGACGTGTCGAGGATTCCTCAACGCACGCTTGACCCTGTTGCAACCCACTCAAACGATTCCTCTTGTAGTCAAATCCAGAACGTGCTTGGTTGATATCTTTCTGACTTTTTACTCTTCCACCAGCTCTTTCAAATGTCTTAAACCGCTAAAACCCTACTGAAGTTCGAGATCAAAGGACTCATCCCGTAATCCAAAGGTGGGCCACCTACCGTAATACAGTCCGGTTCTCAAGGCCACCAAAACCAGCAGCGAGGCGATAAGACGTTTGTGATTCAAGAGAGCAGGGTCAACCGTCCGTTGGACAAAGTCCAACGCGACGACGAGAGTAATGCCGAGAGTGAACGTACGCACGGAGACACAGACGGCTCGCGGGTGGCGAGAGTGAATGCCGGCGCGGAGAGCGGTGAACATCGGTCCAACGTCGCTCCAATATCGGTCCAACGTAACGGTTGACCCTGGTTCAGGTAGTCAATTAACTGTTTGTCAAGCCTCTCCGGCTCTGAAGAAGGCGTCCCCGCCGAAAGTTGTCATCCAAAGGCCATCTATCAATTATCAACCTAGAAGAGTTATGAAGGTATCAACTAGCGCCACCACGCCGAGGTTCATCTAAAGCCGTACATAGAGACTTCTAGAAACGGGCCTTCAGTATATCAATAGCAGATTGCAAGTCCAAAAGGTGATAACGTTCTGCTGCAGGTTGTCTCCAAAATTGAAACTCAGAAAATCGGTGCAGGAGAGGCACTTACATTGCTTGATTGTCCGTGGAAAGAAACGTTTTTTTTTCTTGAATTTTCGTCAACTAAGAATGATTACGTCTCAATTGTAGTCACGTTTCTCAGCTTTTGGCGAGCGAAGTTGACCAACGTACATTTGAGCCCACTTCTAAGGCGCCTTACTCGTATTGCATAAAGTATTTGCTGACTAACCACACTCATAAAAGTCGAGAAACAAGAAGGAAAAAATGCAGTCCATCTCTTTGAATTGCTGCGCAGATGATCGACGCGTGTTGAAAATAGGCGATTTCTCGTCTCATAAGGTTTATTATAGCTTGATCACATCGCGCCCTGTCGAAACATTTCATATTCTGGGGAACGCACATTTTTCCCTATATTCATCATCAGAGAGTACAATTTGAAGCTAATCCCTTAAGTTTAGCCCACTTCCATTCACGGTAACGATCATTATCTTCAGAAACCCAGCATATGTTGCGACTGCAGGGGGACATAATAAGTCACTATCCCTTCACATTGAGAGCAGAATTGACTAAATAAATTACCCAGAACTAATCAAATTATGTATCTGAACGGTGGTAGGAGGATTTCGCACAGTCAGAGCTACTCAATACTTAAACGATCGAAGGATTATGTAGCAGGTTTGAACGATTACGGGCAGGCCTCCTTGAGCACGGTGGCGATGAAAAATGACGATGAAAATGGAGTTGGAGGGGCCATTCCCATCTGCTCTGGCGGCCTCACGATGACTATAGCAAATAAGAATTTTGATACCGTTAGGGGGAAAGACGTGAAAACCTTTCAATTCAAAGGAGCTTTTTCAGGACCGGTTGAATCAGATTGGAATTGCACGGAGAAAGAACAAGAGCCAAGATCCATATATTTCTGTGAAGCCCACGGGGAAAAGGTAGAGTGGGGAGAGGAGCATCACAATGGGTAGACCCTAAAAATGCGCAAGAGAAATTGATTGGATACCGATGATGTAGGCCGTTTCACCGATTCAATCGAGAACTTACTTCAAATGAGACGCAAAGCAAATTGAATGCCTCCCAAGCTCCATTTTCGACCAGATGACATCATATTCTGAAGACGGAGGGTGCAATATAGGAGGGCCCTCATTCTGCCTATTGAGGGGAATTTGGGGAAAGATTTTGCTGTAAAACTTCCGTCAACGGAGGCAATTTCTGCGGCGAAAAAATTTGATGATGTGCGACAGGACGAAACGACTTTTTCTGATTCTTGTACACACCCAGCGTGCCTTCGCTTCTAAAGTGAGCATTTACCGCAAACGGTGAAACTCCAGTTCGGGGGGGCCACTCCATTGCTATCTTATCCGTAGTACTAGAGAGCAGTTCTTTGGGCTATCGAACACTACGGATAAGATAATAAGTGAACGACTCATTTCGAGCGTACTTTTGATAAGGACCGGTGGATGTCCTACATTCCACACTACCTGCCCACATCCCATCCACTTTTCTGCACAGGTGATCCACCCTGGAGCTCCTGCACCCTTAGCCCTTTGCGGAGGTGTCCTTTCTCCTGGTCCAGGACCGTTCCCTTGGGTCATGGCAGGCGGAAATGTGAAAACGTTTCAGGGTTTCTCACCCATTACACCAATATTTATCAGAAGTCTACTTTAAATGAGTCGATTACGTGTCGTGAGCCCTCTAATCCTTATCTTGAGTATTGGAGAAAAAATGGAGTGCCCCCCCCCCCGAACTGGAGTTTCACCCCTCGATTGCTTATAGTTTGCACTAACTTGCAAAACACTTTTTCTGGGGTGGCCATGCATTCACTTCCATGCAAATCAAAGAAACAGCGTATTTGTTGCGTTTTGTTGCCCGCAGTAGCATGCAATTTAAACCCTGCCGTCAGGATCAATCATCTTACAGTGACGAAGCTTGTGCAGCTATAATGTCCTCTCAAACTTGCATTATCTGGCAGACGGCTCTCTACCAGAAAAGTACAGCATCACTTTGAGTGAAGTATATCACGGCTGCGCACTCTCTAAATTTGACTTTGAATATCAAGCGTCTTCATTCCTGTGGGCGCATTCCCGTCTCTCAAAGTGACTTAAGGCTGCGATGTGTCGGAGCGATCAGCTTGACTGGCACTACTGTGGTTGGTTGAAATATGTAATCAAACTCATTCAATGGAACGATCACAAAAAATCCGATCAAACTTGCTGACAATGCTTTGGAATGCAACTTACAAAGAGTTCCTGAATTAACGTCTCCGTTGGTATTCACTGTGAGTGCCACACTGATAGCTACGTGAGGATCTTCTCGAAAACGAAGAGATTTCCCTTCAATGTAAGTATCGAGAAAATCGAGTAAGCTACGAGGGTTAGATGGTTGACGGCCTTACCGAGAAATTGCTGGCTCCATCTTGATTGAAATAAATTCTCATTGTATATGTGCCCGGAGTAATATGAGAAGAGCATCGAGAGGCAATAAAAACCAAATCTTTCGCTGACGATTCGTGAACAGCATATTCCACTTCGCCACTAATCGCGGTTGAATAAAGAGTGGCTTTGATAACTGTAATGTTGAAGTGATTGAAGCTGAAGACAGAGTAGGTGTTTGAAAGCAAGATTTCAAATTATTTAGACTTTTAGATTTTTTTTACATTCCAAATGAGGAGGACAAGTGGCCTAAAGGTAAGACATTAATTCGAGTGAATAACATTTTAGCTGTGGTACTTATTCTCGTGCTGCATGCTGCACATTGGGATCGAAAACGATAAACCCAAAGCAAGCGATCACGATAAAGCTTGGCGCCAGGATAAGAACATATTTACCAATCTTGTAATCAGTGGCAATGCCGCCAAGAAAGCGAAATGTAGCGCCTTAAAGCAACAGTCCAAGAACGAATTCGCGGGCAAAAACCCACCGATAATGAAGTTGTGGGTGCAAAGTTGACCAATAATGAAAAGAAAAGTTTAAAAAAAGACGTCGAACAGGGACTTAGACAGGGGCTCCCCCTCGCCACTTAGCAATGGAGGAAGACGCGCTCGTTGGACGAGTTGTATGAACATGCCCGCAGTAAATGCGCCCCAATTGCAATAGCTGGCAATTGCTGGCAAGTAGCCAGCTATTGCAATTGGGGCGCAATAATGGGATCGTTTCATGTTTTGAAGGTAGAAGGTAGAAGGAAAAAATGTAGAAATTCAGCGTTTCGGCATCACTACATCGATTGCTTTAAAGGATCGACCTCAAATAGTCCCGGCGGTCCCGCAACGACCGCCAATCAACTACGCGCTCTTCACAGCAGCAAGGGGGCGGCTCCACCGAGGCTCGGTGGACCCGCCCTTTTCGAAGAAGTTCGAGCCCTTCCTACGCATTTCAAAGGTAAGTTTTCAATTCAGTGACAGTTCCTATGAACTTTACTTGGGCTGGGGCATGCTTCCACACCTCAGGATTGAATTGGTTGAAACCCTCCTTGGACTGTTGCTTTAACCACGAAAGGTGCGCTGGTGGCTGAGCAGTGAAAACCGTAACGCTCCTCAACCACTCCACCCACTTGTTAGTTGGTGATTTGGACGAGCTCAGTTGCAAGTAGCAATCGTTCGATTATCATTTTGAAAGCGCGTGTCAAGCAACCGTGTCCTATGACGTTTCTGTGGAGTGTGTTATGCTCGAAGCTGGTTTTTGTTGGCAAAAAAGGCCGGCCATCACGGTAAACACGTCCACACGACCTCTTGCATGACCTCCGCTCTTGCATGGTAGAAAAGGAGCGGAAAACTGATTCAGTCCAATATACCTCGACATTTCTCTGGTTTTCTCGCCCTCGGCGCACCGTCGAATCCCCTCTGCCCCTTCTTATCTACCGTAGTCACCGCCTTCAAGAGCTTCCTCATTTTTGTGCAGAGGCCAGGAGATCCTGAGCACGGAAAAGAGATGACAAGCGAAAGAGGCAACTTGTGAGATGGCACAGCCCCACCCCTCCCTGTTGCGAAAAAGAGAAATAGAAGCGGTTGAAGCGATTTTGGCAAGGCTCGATCGTCTTTGTCGCGGACTTTGTAATTGCAATTGGGCGTTATCGCAATATACAGGGGCATCCTCTGGGTGACCAAACACACTAAGGGCAGGAACACCGGGAAAATGAGCTCTGCATCCTGAAGTCTCTCCTCTGTCGCTTGAAGCTTATAGTTAGCCTTGTTTTTAGGACATATTTTACGCGGCTTCACATGCATTCCACTCGTATGTTGCGGAATCGCCTGTAATTGTTCATAACATAGGTATACCTGTGCTTTAGGTGTTAAAGGTGAGAGCTCTCATAGCAAGTGAACGACCTAGTAATAATATAGAAAATATGCAAATCAAAAGAAATGACATGAGGAATGACGAATTAAAGCAACACTCCCAGATCGATTTGGTGGGGTAAAGGCCGTCGACAATGAAACTGAGGATGTCGAGTTGATTGCAAATGAAAAAAGAAACAAAGAAAACTGTCAATGAAGCCCTTAAACAAAGCTTCTCATTCTTCCCCCCAGAAAGTGAGGGACGGGCGTTTCGGACGAGTTGCCTGAACTAGCTCAAATGCACTTGGATGGGCACCATTAAAAACAAGTACGTATACATTAGTACGAACGATTATTAACCGACCCCGGAGGGATGGAAGGCTTGGTTGGCCCGGGCGACTCACGACCCAGGATTTGATCCCCGGACCGCTCGCGTGGTAAGCGTGCCACTTGCCACTACACCACTTACACGCGCATGCACTACGCAGCCAAATTAACTCATCCAAGAGCCAAGATTGGTGGCCACAAGCCAGCTTTGTAAGACTCTAGCGCCGTTGTCGCGCACTTTCGAGCCGCGACAACGGTCTACTCTATCTCACCGGATGAATGGATTTTTCGAGGCAATTTCTGCTGGGGGTGTTGCTTAAAGTTCTGTCTAAAGTCGCTTGAAGGAACCCAAGTTCAGTGGTGGACGCCCTAAGAAACCAATCTATCGAAAACTCCATTGGAGCTCCTACTCACAACGAAATTAACTCCTGGACATTGCCTGCGGTCCTGCAGTGTGACACCCCCTAGTTGTGACCCTCCAAAGCTGATTATTTGGTTTTCGACGGGATGCGTAACGCGTAACAGGCACATGCGAATACAAATACAGCACTCAGTGCGAGGAATAATAGATGGGACCATTCCAGTTAGGGGGGGCATCGTGATGCAGGTTCTCGGCGAACCTGTGTAAACTCGAGCATTGCAGATATCACGCAGATCAAGTGACTGCCTTCAACCACCCCCGTGCAGCGTCAATCCTATGTGCTACACAGTTTCAAGCAACTGGGGTGCGTATTTTGTGAGATTCATTGGTAGGGGGGTCCGATAAAGCTATTTGGCTTAGATTGTAAGAAGAATGCATTGTGATCGGGAGGCCGGACGGCGCCGGAGAAAAATTTTTGCCGTTCCAAGCCGCGTATAACCCACCCACCCCCCCCCCCGCCGCCCCCTCCCCTCGAAAAATGGAGCACGTTGAAAAAATGGGTAAAACAACATAGGAAGTTGCAAGGAAATGCAGGGAATTTTTAATGACTTCTTGGAGGGTTTCAAGTGAGGTATATACCCCCCTCCCGTTCGACGGTAATTTTTTGGGGTAAAAATTGGTCGCGAAGGGGGGGGGTCGTAGGAAACTTTTTCTGAAGGAGGGGTCGTAGAAAAGCTTTGTCGAAAAATGTAAAGCAACGAATAGACTGCACCCTCGAGCCAGCCCAGGGGTCTGGCTACAGCTTCCCGCTGGTCGAGTAAACCCTGCATTTTGGAAAAACTATGTACATCATGATGCCCCCGAGTGGAACAGACCCTAATAGATAAAAAAATCCTTCTTACCGAGGGATGAGCTGCTGGGGTCACCAGAAGCGCCGTGAAGTCGGAATTTCATCAATCAGAGAACGAATCCACTCTCAACATATTTGTTCGTGGCATGACGTTGTTGAACGGCTTATTGGTCACCATATCCTTGCCAACGATTCCATTGAAAAATTTCGAAAACTAAAAAGAAATCGACCCTGTAACAATATCACAGAAAATACTGCCCATACCTTAAAATCCAACCAGATATCCCTGGCGAGAGCGAGAGCTGTTGAAGATCCTACCAAATTCATGACACGGCTGCCCTCCACTCTTGAACAGCCAATTGATTGAACACTGGTCGTAAAACCGTGCCTAACAACATGTCCGTGGAGGTTTTCCACCAGAAAGGAAATAGATTCTGAAAACCTGGTATTAGAAAATGTTTCGTCAAAAAATTCAAAGACAATATCAAGTCAAAGGTAACCTTCAAATCTCTTTCGGAATCGTTTGAACGAAAGTCTAAATCAGGGACTATCCATCTGACCACCCGCAGTCCATCAAACGAGCCAGAATATCTATCAAAAAAAAATTACTGTATATACATCATATTACATCCGCTAATCTTGAACACTAATTATGCCTTTAATTACTTTCATTGATAAATAGATATAAAACGCTTTATTTATGCCCTTATAATGTGAACACACCAATAAGTTAACCCGTAACGTTTATATTTTGCTCAATTCTAGTCAAAAATACACAACTATTTTCTATGCCCCGCAAGCAGGGTCAACCGTGCGATGCGCAGTTCTCAACGCGAGGGTAGTTTTTGAGTGTCCAAAGCCGGGGTCGTATAAGAGGTTGATTAACGTCAGAAGTTTTGAAGATGGGTGTGGGGCCATGTTTTTAGAAAACAGATGGACTGTGGTAGCGAGAGAGAGAGGGGTCGTTTTTGGAGGGTTTTCCGGCAGTTTTTCGCGAAATTCGAAGAGAAGCTTGAATTGGTAAAAATTAGAGGATTTGTCTTCTCGTTGGACGCAGCTATCTGCTGATGGTGGTAATGAACGGTCATGTCGCCTCTCCTCCCCCCCCCCCCAAGGAATGGGGCGTGAAATTTTTGGAGTTGGAACAACGGACGGTTGACTCTGCCCTCGAGATACTCCGAGGTTTATAAACCCTCACATGGGGTTCAGCGAGATAATATGCGAAGGAGTGCGGCAGGCTGGTCCGGGAACAACAAAGCGTTCCCAATCAGGGTGAGCCACATTCAGGAACCTTTCAACGAGGGATTCTTAGGCTTGGAAGATTGGAGGTAGTGAACTTTGAAGGTACTATTGTTCCGCCCGCCAATTTTAGTTTTGCTGTTTAGAGTTTTGGGGAGGGCTTGGAAGCGTTTCAAATGCTACCAGTCAGACTCAGCTACTCTGCTGGCGCCATCGAGAAAATGAGGGGTAGGGGAGAAGAAAAGGGGCCGTATCTATGGGTTTAGAAAGGGAGGGAACTAGTATTGACCAAAATTTCCTCGACGCATGGCTCACGCTGTTCCATAATACAGTATCAAAGTGATACGGGAACAGTGGAAAAATATTGCGCTGAGTTCCTCCATAGAGAAGCAGCGCCCGACTGCGAGATAACTTGTTTCATTTGTTCCGTTCATCAGCTCGTAGGATGATTTGTTAAATCAAAAACAGTAGTACCTGAGTACGTTTCGTGAGCGATTAACGTATTCCGCAGAGCTAGGGTATAGTCAAAACGGTTCCTCCAATTGAATTCAGTAGCATTATGAATCGTAGTCATCACATGTGTCATGAACTGTGTGATATCAGGAGTTTGAAAAGCCTATAAAGAAAACGGTTGGTGATGTCAAGAAGAAGTATAAAGCCTACTGT
>MU899479.1:0-11277 GCA_036418205.1 Ostertagia ostertagi | reverse complement strand
ATACTACGCTCATTGCAACCTCGGCTCTTTGATAACAAATAAAGCCTTGCAAGCCTTGCAGTCAAGACAACAGTTTTGATTTCTTTCCTTTCCCGCAATCGACATCAATAAAAGGCGAATAAGAATATTTTGGGCTGCTTGCATATTTAGGCCGATGTCATAGTTTGCGAATCGAGCGATTCGCTAGCGAATCGCTCGATCCGAGCGTTGCGCCAGCGAATCGAACGTTGCACCAGCGAATCGAACTTTGCGCCAGCGAGTCGAACGATGTACCAGCGAGTCGAACTAGGTACCAGCGACTCAATAGTGGCGGGACCCAACGTTTAAAGGAAGCCCGCCCACTTTCAAACAGTGTCACGTGACAGTGGACGCTGTTTGAAAGTGGCGGGCTTGTTGGGGGGTCCCGCCACTATTGAGTCGCTGGTACCTAGTTCGACTCGCTGGTACATCGTTTGACTCGCTGGCGCGAAGTTCGATTCGCTGGTGCAACGTTCGATTCGCTGGCGCAACGCTCGGATCCAGCGAATCGCTCGATTCGCAAACTGTGACATCGGCCTTAGTTTCTAGAGGACGATACGATAAAGATGATGAAATCTAGCAACACTCTTCTTGAACTAGTAACCAGTAGTGTCAACAAAGGAGTACTACCATCTTTATTATCTTCCTGACAGCAAAAAAATGCTCATTGCTTTCCATGAAAACATCATTTGTAGAAACAGTCAGACTTCTCCATCGACAGGGTCATGGGCTCATAAGCCTTTGCTTAAAATAACCTCACTATGCCATCATGCCTCAAGAGTAAATATTATAGATGCGAAGAAAGCATGTTATCAACATGTATAAAAATGAAACGTTCAAGCGGTTGTTTTCATTTCGGATACAAAAAGTGTTGTATTTGTACTGATTCGTCGAGAAAGCCTCAATGTTGAAAGTGCATGGTTACGGTAGTCTTTGAGAAAAGCAATGATTATAATTGGCGTGAGAAGGGGAAAGAGCGAAATCATAATTGTGACCGCGTAAGCAATGATTGCTGGGGTGCTCTGACCAGAGAAGAGAAATATACCAATGTTGAATGATGGTCCGTGAAGGAACATGAAAGGACAGGCACTCTGAAAATTTAAACATTTCGACCTCTCAGTTTGATTTTTGTCAAAGTCACATCCTACAAGCAAAGCGTGGGTTATGACATCTAAATAAAGGAGTGCGAATCCGCTGGTGAGAAAAGGCTTGCGACGTTCCTAATAAGAACACGATAGTTCAGCAACTGAGCTGCCAACCAGAATTGGCAATAACTTCATTACGCCGACTATTCGGTGCTTTCACCTTCTTCACAACTTGGACATGTCGAAAGTCATTTAGGGAACTACCCGTCCAAACACCATTTTAACCTACAAGAATCATTCATCAGGGTGTAAGCTGCTTAAAAGCACGAGTAGGATTTTGGAATTGATATCGTTATTTTGTTCAAACATTAGACAAAGGGTGCTGAGGAACATTGCGAGCAGCGCGGCAGCGCGGCGAGCAAGGCGTTGGCGCCATTGTCGCGGACTTTTGGGCCGCGATAGTGTCGCGTCTTTAGTGCTTGGAGAGCCCACTATCGCTACTGGAAAAATTTTTTGCTGGTTGTTGTCTGATCCTGATAGTGGTTTAACCAAGCACGCACAGTCTCCCAGTCCACAGTGATGAGAAAGAATGTGTTGCGGTGATTAGGAGGTCTGCGCCACTGCGGCTTATGTGCCGCTATGCGACGTGTTCGACACCCGGCGCATTTCTTCCTGTTGGGCGTTGCGGGGGGGGCTGTGATCGGCAGGCATTTTCCAAGATATCAGCAGCGGCCGGATCATTATGGGACAGGGCGCCCCAAGCTTCGAGGGGCCATTTGGAGTAGATTGATCTGTACATATGATCTACCCTTCGAGGATCCCTAGAACACGTGACCTGAAGGGTTTACTAGTTGAGCGCGTTATGCAAGCTCGGGGTAGCAGGTATCCTCTTGGTCAAGCACCTTGAAGGTCAGTTTTCCTCTTCCTCAATGACATCGCTCGTAGTTTGACACCCTGCTTGCTTGCTGCTGAATAGTTGTTGTGCTTGAAATAGTGGATTCACAGGGCGGGAAGTTTCCTAATTTCTATTTTACGGTTCTTCTCAAAGGGTAAAGGCACCGAAAACGTCGTATCTAATTAAATATTGCTATGATTGGTCTTATTGATGATTTATTGTGAATGTATACCTGATTGGGAAGCTCACTTACAAAGTCGTCCTATTCTGAAAACTATGCCGAGGTCTTAATAGGGTCCTCCACAGTCTCCGTCTTTCCACAATATCTCTACTGTACAGTGCCTGCCTACGGCCGAGAAACACTGAACCTCAGCGAAGGCCGGAGGAAAGCATATCAAAGAAGGCTAGAAAAGATTGAGACGTAGACACCCTGCATCCGCCAATCACATTCATTATTGCGAAACCCAGCCAGGTAGACCTTTGCAGGGAGCCAACTAAAATTCTCATCACAATTTCCATTTAATACGAGCAGAAAATTCCGCACAATATCTGTGTTGACGTGTAGATCTCAGAGTCAAATTTGTTTTAATATTTACTCACGGAACGAATAATTTTGCTTTACTCGTGGGAGACTTCCGATAGCGATAGAAAAGTCACTTAGATCACGGCGCACTTCGGTAAACTTTTCAACGCCCAGTCTACCGCCGATGATAGAAAATTCTCTGGTAGATTAACTTCACAAGATTGTATAAGCGTCAGCGAGGTTAGGGAGTTATACGATATATTTAATGGTGGCGTCAAGTAGCGGTACGTTGAGACTGCAACAAAAACAATTACTCTCATTCACGTTCAAAGCACTTCAAACCATTAGTCCATCCCCGTTTTGCAAATTTTTGAAAGCCTTCTTCAGCTTTCATGAAGACTACTCTAACCCTAAAAGAGCTGAAACTGGCAGTTACGGCCACTTTTGAAGCTTTCCAACTTTTCAACTCAGAGCTACAGATAGTGCACAATGACGATCACACCAACACGTCTCTGATAGGTTGTACACAGAACATTGTAACACTGAGTCTGTGCACTGCAGAACTTAAGTTCGTATGAGAAAAAAGAATTAGAGGAAGCGACACAGCGATACAAGATAGCTTTTTGAAGCATTGCAGCGTCAATTTTTCGTTTTCATAATTGCATTGTAGAGGTTTTCTGTCTTCCCAACTGAGACTGCCCTGATAAGGGGCCCATACTTGATGTATGTGTATAGGTCAAAGTAAACACACACTGAAAATGAAGAACTGCATCGTTCAAAAGAATAAAATTAAAAGGGAATTTTGGATCAATTAGCTTGGAGGGAAAGATAGATGTGCGCCAAGTCGACTAGTGTCCATACTAAACACTATATACGTGCGATCACAGGCTGATGTTAAAGCTTGAGATGGTCCTTTTACACGTCCATGATCTTCATGATGCAGAAGACTGATGGAATTTAGAAGACAGTCCTCTATGCTACGACCAATTCCGTTTTCCCTTGGTCTGCTAAGTAGGCTTTGCCTGTTCCACATGATAAAATCCACACTATTCCTTTAAATGGGCACAATAGGTCTTAAGCTATTCGAAGGAGGATCAGTTTTAATTGGGGGAAAGTTTAGTGAGTTATGCGCGCTCTTAACTGTTATCTTCGGAAGAATTTGCTGTTACAGCTTTAAGCATTTTTCATTTTGTATGGAGTTATTTACGGGAAACAGCAGAATTCCGTTTCAAGTCTCAATAATTCCTGAGGCAGGAAAAGTCCATCTAATAACTTCGTATTATATATAATATATATATATATTATATATATATATATATATATATATATATATATATATATATATATATATATATATATATATATATATATATATATATATATATATATATATATATATATATATATATATATATATATATATATATATATATATATATATATATATATATATATATATATATATATATATATATATATATATATATATATATATATATTAATAAAAAGTTGGGTCTATTCCAGTTAGGGGGGCATCATGGTGCGGTGACTCCCAAAAAGCTACGGTAACTCTGAGCCAGGGGGAGTGTAGCCAGCCTAGGGGGGTGGGGGGTGGGGGTGAGGGCAGTCACTTGACATGCGTGAGAAGCTGGAATGTTCGAGTTTACATTAGCTCGCCGAGAAACTGCATCATGATGCCCCCCCCCCCTAACTGGAATAGACCTAAATTTAATGTAACAATTGCACTTTCTATATAGATCCAAGTCATAATGAAGTTTTCTTAATCAACTAATACAGCACAATCTACAAAACTTTACTGCTATAGAAGAAAAAAAATGTTATGTAAACTAACCCACATCAATTTTTCTTGATAAAAGGAGAGATCCTTTCAATCACATACATCTTCAAAAAGTGTTTCATTTAGGCAAAGAGGGGCATGGTCTGTTCGAAGCGTAAGTGTTTGACGTGAAGTGGGTGTTATAGTGTGACAACTGCACACTGCACCTACTTGACGCGCACCATTGATATACGGGTATACTACCTAACCTTCTGGCTTATAATTTGTGAATACTTCTGAGGTGCATCTTTAGCAGGGAGGAAGAGTCTCCTTCTGACTGATTTCACCGTCTCCTAATGTAACGAACGACATGTGCCGTCGTCAAGTTTTGAGGAAGAATTCACGCTGGAAAGGCAACCCATTCCAAATCATCTCAGCGATGGTGAGTGGTACACTATAGGAGGAAAAAGCATGGAAACGGCCTAGAATCAAGAAATGAGACCCCTTCTCGCAATTCTTGATTTGAGCATTGATGCGAACTCTCATCGGCGCACCCTCTTCAACACTACGCTCTCTCACCTATCTAATCACTCGCCACGTATAGACCTGCGGCGAGAGATCAGACGATTACTATTTTCTTCAGATCTTCGTTTATCGTGAATTTCGATTCATTCAGATGGTATCTGAGCGCTTGAAGACTGAGCCACAGCTTCCTCGAAAGGCATTTGGTGAAGCTATCTTGGAGCATATCTATAATTATGCGGCCTTCGACAGCGTTTCAGATGGATTATGTAATGATTTCACGATTCGTTGAGTATTGAACGTGCATTAGTTCCACGGACTTTATTGATATGCGGGGTAGAGCGTTATTATTAATAAGGTTTTTAGTCGTTTAAATTATAGGGGGGAAAAATGTAGACACTACGCTCAAGTGTTGTGAGAGAATGACTTTTTGCCTCACAACTGCTGTAGTAATGATATATTTGCTGCACCATGACCACCTCACCACAACTTTGGACTTGAACGCATTCCCCAATAATCTGCTCTGAAATCTTTCGAATAATCACGGTTTCAAGTTCCATTTTGTGGTTAACTACACTTTCAAAAGCAATTTCCGAGCTGTTCTAAAATTTTAGAGTTTGTCAGGTGAGTTTTTTGTTTTTCATGTTGGTCAAACATTTATGCGCACTGGATGGCCATGTTCACATGCAAATGGTTCAGTCGGTTATGTAGAGCTGTTCGTAATTACCACACCATAAGAATTCATGCGTGGTAAAAGAATATGACCCCTTTCGTTACTCGTAGTGGTCGCATTAGAAAAAATGAAGCTAAGCTAGCGATTGCAATGAAAGGTCACTCCACCTGAAGCAATAGAAGCTTGAACATCTGCTCGTGTAGTTTTCGCAAGCTCTTGCTGATCGTAGCTTTCTTGAGGGTAGTGTGTATTTTTATAGCAGAATAAATGACAATTGTCGAGGTGAGAGCCAAGAAAATAACGGTCCCAATCGCAAGCGCCAATTTGAGAACACTAAAGTCGTACTGAAAATCATCAATTCCAGAATCATAAATTCAACAGATAGTCAGAGCAATAATGCCAACAAAACTGGTAAAAGTGCACTGAAGAGCAAAAACTAATGAGCATAGGAGAAATGAATAAAAGCGGGAACATAGTGTTGAAATCTCTACTGTTGAACAAAATGATCACGAGCTTTTAGTTTTGGTGTGCTCAAGCTGGGAATTGGCGTCATCGATCCGATTTTCAGCATTTACCACTTTCTTCCTCCGATAATTCTTCAGAATAGTGCGGTACTGGTAAAGGATTGCAGGTGTTTGTTTCTCATGGTGAGCACTGTATACAGATGCTTGAAAAAGTGGTTAGGTGCAGAGTCAACCCTGCGTTGCGCAGTTCGCAACGGCACGTTGAGAGATCCTCAACGCACGCTGTATGGGCGGAGACACAGACGGCTCGAGCATGCGAGTGTGAATGTTCGCGCGAGAGAACGTGTCTAATCGGGCGAAACTGCGCAACGTGGCCGTTGAAAACTGCGCAACGCAGGGTTGACTCTGGTTAGGTGGGAGATTAAACCATAAGTAAGGTAGGTATCAGAGTAATTCAAGATTGTGATAGATGAGTAGTTGCCGGGATTCCCTAGCGCAGCGCTTCTAAGCTATGAAAAGTCGCGAGTGTTCCAGTATTGCTGCGTTAAGGTGCTACGAGTCACTCGCGAATTGCAGGAAAAAAGTAATGAGCTAGTAGTGCAAGCGATGCGTCAGTGATTCGACTGATGCACCAACGGTTCAACAATGCAGGAAAGTGGTGAATTAATGTGCGCATGATTGGGACTCTCGCCACTATCCACACCTAGAGTCGCTGGTAGATCGTTCGAAACGGAAATACGTTCCCTCGGACCTTGTTTAAATCGAGAGCTGCGGGCTACCATACTTCTCGTTTTTCAAATTACCGTCTATGAACATCACGCAGCGCACAGACATAAGTAAGTGCAAAAAGATGTTCACGGCTCTCGTTCGCGTTGTAAAGCAATAGAAATCGCAATTATGGAGCACCGTCATTTCGAGAGAAAGGAAACGCTTCGCTGATATCATCTGCTGCTTTGTGACTGGCAGGTGTGGCTCTACGGATGTACCTTCGTTCACCTTCTATTTATCCCATCGAGAGCTTAGGAAAAATCACTTCTTAACTAAGTTATTCTTGTGATCATGGCTATGAGCATGTTGCACGAAAAGCGCAGACTGAATTCGAACAATATCTGAAGGTCTTAATCATGTATTGACGTTTTTCAGAGAACCCTTGCGGTTAAAACCAATACAAAGCAACACTACATCTCTTACTTGTACTTCTCACTATGAGTACTGCTGAAAATTACTCCTGGAACAAGTAATTTCTACTGGATTTGAAAAAAGCAGATACCCACTTTCATGGATATTCCAAGCTGTGCACATTCGAATGGATTGAGTCCAGTCGTTGTACGAGCCACTCGGCTGATGCGTTCGATAAAAGCTTTATTCGGCCAACACACTATGGAAATTACCGCCGCCCAGTTTGCAAAAATTGCTCCATTAACCAATACTATGATAAAGAACTTTCGAGGATCCATAATATGATGGAAGAGATGATGTCTGGAATAGCGATGGAAAGACTTTCACTAACATTCGACATTCGCTAAGATTCGGGAGAGTTCTGTGATTTAGGAGTGGATTGATAACTAGTTATAAATGACAAATGCTGTCATCTCTGAGCTTCATTCGATTCTGGATCATAGATGATTGTTCTTGAAGCTTCTGGACTTCCAGCATTAATTGGCAAGCTTCCGGCCATAAACATACCAATTTTAAACATTACAATACTTGCAACTTTTCTACTATAACTGTACATCTACATAAGGAAGAGCGGAGGGGACCTATTGGAGTCGGTGAACTATAGTGAAAAGTGAAAAATGGCGTCTCAGTTTTTACACGTTCCCGACCCCATAGATCCCCTCCGCTCTTCCTCATCTCTGGTATGTTGACGAACTGTGTTAGAACAGTGGACGAGTTGCAACTATTGTACTTTTTTTAGATTGGTCTGATGATTATTGCCGAAAGTAACCCTATAAATTGTGAAGTCATAAGAGCTCAAAAAATAATCATCTCAAATACAGATTATATAGTTCACCGTGACTTCTTTCGTTGTACAACTCTTTGTGTTGGAAATTCTTATTATCCCAAAGCAGACTATTCGCGGAATTCTTTAAAAAATATTTTTGTTATGATCAGAAGTGCGACTCCTTCAGTTTATAACAATTTGGAATCGCACTTCTGATCATAACATCCCCGACACCGTGATCTCTTATAGATCGGGGAATTTGTTTACAATTCGGAGAGCGGTTCTCGGAATTCATCACATTGAACGTGGATTGAGCATTCCTTTAAGTTTGCCACAGGTGGACTATACCTTTCAGCGGAAGAAATCGTCACGTATTTTCTGTCGATTCCTCCTACGCATTTATTGCTCTAAACGTGAAGTTTTCGATGGCTACTACGGCAGGAAAGGAATGTTGACTGGCGCTGGCGTAGGTGAAGACTAGCTACAGCTGTGTCTACTGCTCATGTCTTCGGGCTAAAATGTCATGAGTACACGCCCGGATCTACGCCGCCGATGTGCTTTCCCATAAACTCATTCACTACAAACTCTTACGCTACTAGCGCTCTTCTCTTTGTATACAAATGCCGCGCACGCTTTTCCCAAGGCCACGATTCCATTGCGTCGCATAACAGTTCGTTGAAGAGTTCATTTTACAAGCAGGCGAAAATTGCTTGGGGCTCACACTAAGAACCGCTCCTAGTGAGACTGCAGAACCTACTCTGCGATTTAAGAAACGTTCTAGCACAATATTCGCAGTTCTTTATGCTCCCTTGATGATTGTTGAAGAGTGCACAATTAATCAGTCAACTCACTTGCAGACCAAGAGATAGCGATACAGGAAACTGTTAGCGATGAGCATAATAGATGTGATAAACACGAAAACGAATGCAGTTACAAATACTTGTCCCAACGCATGTGCACGAAGTGGTCCGGTAGCGAGAAAGACGAGTGAGTAATTTTCCGCAATAGCCACCTATAGATGTTGAATAAATCCATTTTTTAGCTTCTTCATTGAGAACTCGAAGTTATGATGTATATTAAGCTTGTTTTTGTTCCATAAGCACATTGAAAATGCAAAGAGGATAGGAGAATTAAAATCAATTGTAATTTTACGAAAAATTGTAATACAAGTAAATTTTAGGCACTATTCAACTATTACAACCCCAAAATCTCAAAATTTTATTTTTCGTCGAAACTTTGTCTATAGGGGTAATTCGGTGCCCTGATTACGAAAATGACATTCATTTTGGCGGTGGCGCCATCTGGCGCCAGTTGGCGCCACCTTGTCACGACACATGTTTTCACCAAATTCGGTGTAAAGTTCTGTATAGGGGTTATTTGATGTCCTGATTACGAATATGACATTCGTTTTTGACATTACCGCTGTTTACCGCATACTTCCCGCTTTTCTGGGCTCTCTCACCTATACATAGCCTTGGACTAAGGGGATAGGGAACCCGGATGAGTAAATCTGGACCTGCTTAAAGGAAGCGTGTAATCACAGGTGGGTGTTACTCACACCTTAGCCTCCCACAAGAACCTAATTCGGAACCATACGGTCACACCGTAACCTCTCGACGTTGCATCTGAGGCCCGGGCAACTCTCACTTGCATCCGATTCTCGCTCTCTGCGCTCCTCCAACGGAGAGAAACGCGGCAGCCCCGCGCAGAGACTAAGCGTCCGTTATGTAGAAGCCAAGGACAACAACAGCGCTCTCGCCCCAGCTGGATGCCGGCGCCCGCGGGATACTTCCCCACATCTCTTTTGTGTCAAGCGGCGCGAGGCGGACGCTGCGACGGTGTTCGGCTTCGTCGCGCAAGCGGCGAGGCGGACGCTGCGACGTCGCTCCATTTTTGGGTTCGCTGCCCTGAACAGCAGGGGCGGCGTCGTTGACCGCTCTCACACTAGTGCTGGCATTGAAGCGCTGCGACGGTGTTCGGCTTCGTCGCGCAAGCGGTGAGGCGAACGCTGCGACGTCGCTCCATTTTTTGGGTTCGCTGCCCCGAACAGCAGGGGCGGCGTCGTTGACCGCTCTCACACTAGTGCTGGCATTGTGCACTGGAAAGCCTGCAACCGCGCTCTGACGCAAACGTGGGTTACGGTATACATCCTATGTTCCTTAACTTATAATCTTGTGCCCTCCTACACCAATGATTAGCCTGACGCGATCATAATCGCTAAATGTCGTTGCCACACAACGGAATAAGCGCCAAATGGAGCTAGCGCCAAAAATGAATGTCATATTCGTAATCAGGACACCAAATTACCCCTACCCAGAAGTTTACATCGAATTTGGTGAAAACACTGTCGTGACAAGGTGACGCCAACTGGCGCCAGATGGCGCCACCGCCAAAAATGAATGTCATTTTCGTAATCAGGGCACCGAATTACCCCTATAGGCAAAGTTTCGACGAAAAATAAAATTTTGAGATTTTGGGGTTGTAATAGTTGAATAGTGCCAAATTTTATTTTCAACGAGACTTCAAAATGTGTGCTTTCCAATGGAATTGTGAATGAAAACTAACAGGAACAGCGGCGGCTACGCAGAACGAATAAATAATGTCCTGCAGCGCAGTCAATAGAAAGAAATATTTGTAGGATTTCACAGCCTTAAGTGGACACCAAAAGAATACGAGTAGCAGATAAAGGTTGACGGCAATCGACAGGCATGAGATGGTCTGACAAATTGTCGTAAATGCTGGTGTCATCAGGAGCCAGCTAAATAGATAGCTTCGATTACGCTCCAAGAATATGTTCAAGTTTGCTTTCCTCTCAAAGCCTTCCTAAATTAATACTATATAGGTGGAGGCATTTCGAAACATTCGAGCTACATTCATGAGAAAATTCCTTGCGTTCACGGGAAACCACTGCCAATAAGTGATCATGCCTGTTTCAGATATCAAAACCACCTACCCTCGAGTGTAGTTGAACGACGGTTCAATCGCAGAAAAGCGGCCGACAAAAAGAAAACCTGTAAACAAACAACAGGAAAAAAACAAGCAACTATTCTACGTAACGAAACACGTTGAATTGATCGAGCTTCTCTATTCTTTCACATGCTCAGCATTTTCGAATGGCGATGAGATAATCCAATATCCTTTCTAGGAGAGTCCCCAGAAATAATGAACCAGAAAAGTTGCCCAAGCATTACGCATTCAAATGAGTGAGGAGGCCATGGTCTTCAAGTTTCAGGTACGCATAAAATAGCCGAGCTAAGCTATCGTGTTTTCCTACCCTCCGTAGTAACATTGCAAGTTCTTCTAAGGTTTGCAATCCTACTTCTGGGCATTTTCACAATTTTCACTACTCCTCATCGTATATATTCTTCATACTGT
>MU899478.1:0-13902 GCA_036418205.1 Ostertagia ostertagi | reverse complement strand
TGAATACGTAGTGTAAGTACTGACACAAGACAGTGCCTAACCATTTAATCAGCAATCTCTTAGTTTAAATTAGAAGGTTTTGAAGACTGCCCTCATCGATAAGGAATGCTTTATTACCTTTCAGAACGGGTTTTACATTCGCACTGAGTTTACATCGGGGTGGTCACCAGTTTCAGCCTCAAACCTCTGACTAACCAGGAAAGGTCATCAGGTCAGTCGGGCCATTTGCGAAGTGGTGCACACCCATGCATTCGTCTGGAGACGATGAGCCCCAATTGCTCCAAAGCCAACCGCTACTGCGCCCGCTCTTTTCAAGCAGCGTCACGTACTTCGAAGTCTGGCTGAGCGTGTCACCGGAAATGACGTGGCGTCCACAACACCTGATAGACGGTGCGTGGATAAACCGTGTCTGGCCTGCCGCGCTGATTGAAACGCAGAGTATGTTGAAGCGGTTCATCCGCGCGACTTCCGTAAGTGCGGCGGTCGCCACGTCAGGTCCGTAGACCTGCCCAATCAGACGATCGGATATGAACTGTAGCAACCGACAGCGGAAAGTAGGGCTTGAGGACGAAGGACTGGAGGACTGGAGTGATTTCCTAGCTCCTCTATCGCGGACTTTTAAGCTGCTGCCTCAAATGCGGTCGCGCTTTTCAAGCAGCGCCACGTGGCAACCGACAGCGGAGGGTGGGGCTTGCGGACGAAGGTGTGAGTTGCGGGTTGGACGAGCTCCTTGCGCCTTTGTCGCGCACTTTGCAAAGGGGCGCGACATCAACACTTGTCCGCCTGCCCACTGCTCGATGGTATGGAACAGATGAGCGTGTCTAATCCCGGAGAGTGCCTTTAATTCTCATATAAATGTGAGAGATTTTGCGATGGTTGTTCGTTCGCGGCGCAGTGTGGCACCGGTCAATGGAGCGATCAGATTTACTACTAAGCGTTAGAGGAGAAAGGATCCGAGTTGATGCTGCAGTGAGCAATGATGCTTCTTTCTGGAACTCGTCCTTCCCAGTTAGATCTATTCCTGGTAGCCTCCTTACAGCCTGCTCCACCCACTCCCTCCCGAATCAGAATGCGCCCGAATTTTTCCGGGCGTGGCGACGAGTAAAATATATGGTGGCAAAAAATAAATCAAAACAAAGATGAAGTTCATGTCAGTGCACAGTATTGTTACGTAAACAATAAGTCTATTGAGCCGTAACTAAAATGGCTTTGTTGAAAGTCACTAATGTAGTAAAGAAAGAATGAAAATTAGCAAAAGTAATCGTGAAATAGACTGACCATGTACCATGGGTCATTGGGATCCTGTGGCATGGGTGCTCCAGGCATAGGCATGTTCGTACCGTAACCGACCGAAACAGTGCAAATAAGCAGAGCAATGCCAAAGAATGTGGATGGCATGTTGCTTACTAAAAGCAGATAAGTATAGAATGCGGTCAGACAACAAGTGCCGTCAGATGCCCGTCAGACTCGGCGAAAGTGCCGAGCGACGGGCGATCGCGGTATCGATTCTGGGCGGAGCCAACGCCCGTCGCTTGCACTTTTGCAGAGCGATGGCAATTGCGCGATGGCAATTGCTCGACAATCGCTCGACGAACGCTCGACGATCGTTTGGCGCGATCGCCGAGTCCTGACGGGCATCTCAATACGCCCGATGGCTAGTGGAAGGAGTAGAATAGTTGCTTTTCAAGGATAACAATGTTGTTTAGAAACCACATTGAAAAGCACAGTGATCGGGTCTCATCCAGTAAAGATGGAATATAAGTGTTTCGGTAAATGAAAAAAAAACTAATTTTTGGCTGAAAAAGAAGCACCGCTATGGGGGAGAAGACGAAGCAAAATGGTTCACACACACCGGGTATTTATTGCCTGGAATTTGAAAATTCTGTAGGCGGCAACAACTTCGTACAAAATGCCCTCTCATCTTACTGGATTACACTCACGATCAGTGATCTCCAAAATTACTCAAAATGATAATGAAGGCATTGCTGTAGCGGCTCCAAAACTAGGTTAACCATCGCCGCATTAGAAGAGTGGGGTCGTATTCTACAATGTCGGGAATGTGGTCGTACGCGTCGAACGGGCACTTATGTAGGGATTCTAGGGGAGGATGTAAGCAGTTTTTTCTCCTTGGTGTTTCTTCCCTCTCCTTATGGTTAGTCTAGTACCAGTCACAAACCATCGTGGTTTTCGAATGCCTTCTTTGAATCACCCCTCCCCCCGTCCGACCGGGTGGGGGGAGCGGCAATGGAACGGTTCGGAGAGCACAGGGAGAGCATTTTCGAGAAGTTGGAATTTTTTTGCGAATTTCGGAAATGTTAAGAACATCTGTTCGGCATTTTCGCAGTTCGATTCACAGTTTCATACTCTTCCCCCGCTCTAATATGCTTTTCTGCGGTTTATGAGCGGAATCGGAAGTGATCCAAGCTGAACAAGGTTAAGCGACATCAGGTCAACCCTATTACCCATTGGGATTCCATGTGAGAGGGAAGATATCCGAAATCGGCCACATCCCACACTTGGTCTTGCCCTTAAATACGAGGTCTATCTCTTGATACATCAAAGGAACAAGAAAAGAAAGGATGTGGATTAACTAATGAAGAATTTCCACGGAAGCACTAGGCCGCACTCATGCTCTACGATTTTGAAGAGTAGTTTACAAGGCTTCCGTCGAAAAAGGTATGAAAGTGTAGATGGAAATGCAGACGTTTTGTGTGGTATTAGGGCTACTAGACTAGACTTTCCAGAGGAAATAAAGAAAGCGGAGATTGTTGTAATAGTGCACATGTGTGAGAGCTCCTAGACTGCACTATAAATCACTGAATTGCCTAGCCTCACGGCTGAAAGAAGTCCTGAGAACGATGCTGAGGATATAGGCGATAACGGAAAAAATGTGTTTGAATGGAAGAGTAGGAAAGTGGGAGAGAAGGAGATAGCGCAAAAATGTTAGATACCTATAGATTGATTAGGTTGGAAGGCTCTCTGACCGCTGAAGATCAATTTTCCTATCCTTCTGGTCAACCGTTGAGTAATATTTCCAGTTTAATCTCACAATCTCCTAATGCCTGACGTCATAACCTCCCAAATCATGGAGTATGAACGCATCCCAAGGAATACATGGTGGTGGATACAGGAAGAAGTGATAGGGTTAGCAGACAAAAGAGAGAATGATGATCTCCAGCGGTTCAAGAACGAGAACCCCATCATGCGTCATACCACGTTCAAACCTGTTAGCGTTGATGTTGTATGTACCCTCGCCTTCAAATGACCAGAAATTGTGCAATTGCAGAAATTGACGTGGCATTAACGTGGCATCGATTCAAGAACATCTTTGAGCACACGTGATGTCACCTTTTCATCGAGAATTTAGCCACGTGTGCCAATGCCACGTCAATTTCTGCAATTGCACAATTTCTGGTCATTTGAAGGCGAGGGTACATAAACATAAATTCAGTTACATCGGCTATTTACCAAAGAGGGGTAGGAAATTCATTGCTCCATTACCTGAAATTCATGACCCTTTCTGGGGTCTTATCAGATCACAAGGTAAGATTACCGAACGTCATCAGCCAAGATAGCGTTGGTAAGAGCGGTAACCTCGGAACGGAGTTGAAGTGTGAAGGCGAGTCGTAAACAGTCTTTACTCAGTGCCAGTCATGGTTGTAATAGGGAATCCGTAGCTCTTTTCGATGATGTTCTTTGAAGTTTTTTTTACCAAGTGTTCGTGGGGAATCAATATTTGAAACATGGGAACCAAAATCAGTGATTACTGATCAGTCAATGACAACGGAAATGGTCTTGGTAATAGACGGGTATCGGATACCTAGGGTTATCACAGCTCATGGCATTCGGGCATCGGGACCAAACGAGCGAATTTGGGATCTTATTCAATCTACAGCGGAGGGTGAACGCAAATGAAGTTGGAAGGAGAACTCGAAAAATGTTCGAGGAGGGCTTGTTCCCGTAGCAACCAGGGCCAATGGTTCTCTTGGATGAGTACTACGAAGTAGTCGTTCGAGGTTCATGATTTTTGGGTAGGGGGTGGTATTTCTGAGAAGTGTGGAAAGAGGATCCTTCAATAGGATTTAAGAATTTGTTTCGCCGAATATGAGAGAAATCCTCATTCTTTTCGGCGCCCACCGCTTCGATAGCTATTATACAACTGCTTGGACAAATCTTGAATTTACGAGAGGCGGGGCTGCGCGATCGTCGACGGAGTCAGGTTCCGGCGTGAAGTAGAGGTCATCCTGCTGGAAGCAAACGACGCGTCGGGTTGATCACCGTTGGTAATGAACTCTTTCTCTGAAGTGTTTTTTTTTCGCAAATGTTAGACGAAATATTCGGAACTAATGGTAAGTGACGAAAATTGTTTCCACGACAAATAGAGTCGAATTGAAGGCGTTGAAAATGTTTACCTTGATTGCTTATGCTGTTGTTAGGGAATGACTCAGAGTTCTGAGGCACTTTTGTTCGGATATCATCCCTTCATCAAATGCCCAAACAGATGACTCATCATTTGATGGTGTAAGGTAAAGTCGTTTACATGGAGCGAATACTCACCGATCTGTTGACAGACCATTTCTGAACTCATTGCAGATTTCTGAGATAACTCGTTTCAAAAGTGCCCCCTTATTCTGCCTGAACGGTGAATGTGCACTTAGCGTCGACTGCGGAGAAGCCTTCGGTAGGTCAGATAATTTTATCAGTTATACTTTGCAGGATCTAATGATCGTTAGGTACTGCGGATCGTTAGATCCTGCAGCACGTGTTGGACTATCTTAACCTTAGAACATTGCTCCCAGGACTGAAATATTTCAACTATTTCTTATCTGAGCGTCGTCATACGGCTCACGATCAGGGTCAAGCCGTGAGTTGAGGAGTAATCGAAGGTCGGACAAAAAGGGGGGGGAGGGGCGTATTGTGGCCCAGTGGAATATGAAGCAGGTAAGACCCATCACTGTCGGAGGATCAGAAACCAAAAATAAAAACGCGTCAATACTTGTCAAGCTGGGGGAGATTGCAATAACATGCCATTCTGCAGATAAAATTCTTCGGCCTACGTCAAAGGAAGTACTGGTCAGTAACAATTTAACAAGCTTCCTCGAGGTCGATTTGGAGGTGTTTATATCTTCGCGCAGCGAATTGTACCTGACAGTCATTGAAGCTCACAGGGATATTACCTTTAGATGGGTACACTGAATCAGTGACAAGGGTGATGTGTAAGAGCAGCCCGACGTTGGGCGATTGCGTATCCATATCTGGTGGATGGCGAACCAATCATTTGCACGCGCTTTCGACTCTGCGCGTATTGCCCTATTTTAAAGGAAGCGATTACGATATGATTTCACAGGGGTTTGGAGTGGACGTGAGGGTCTCAGTAATACACCAATGGCGAAAAAAGCAAAGGAAATCCGTCAAAAATAAGCAGAATAACACCTCTTTGATGCCCTTTCATTTTTCGACCACCGATGAGCGACGGTGGAAGAACGGCGGGTTTTCGTTCAGCAAGCGGGTTAACCCAGATAGCCAGAAATCTTGCAACCAAGCACAGCGAATATGTATGAATGATAACGCAATACAGTCGGGCAAACTTGGAAGGTATACAAGAGCCGCAATTGAAGGTTGAATGAATCATCTCTCAAAATGAAAAAAACCAAACACCAACACAGTCCATTCCAGAATTGCATTCAATAGAACTGAGTGGGCGTCATGTCGCCATAGCGGTGGAGGCGATACAGCACGGGTTCGGTGCTCAGCAAACCGCGGCACCTTCCGCCGTGGAATTCATCTTGTTCCTTTAAGAAAACAAGATGAATTTGAAAAGTGGCCGTGTAAAATTACAGGGAGGAATCAACTATTCAAGAGAAAAATGCAGTTCTCAGAGTCAAATTCATAAACATATAATCGTGAATATCGGATTTGCTATACATCCTTACTTATTGGAAAAAAAGAAAGTTTGAGTGTTCTGAATCTGCTTTCGCTTTTGTAAAGGAATCGTTCCTGAAAGGAGCCACAGTTGTTGAAAGGGTGCCAATGCAGAAAATCCTCGACGAGCCATTTTTGAAATTATGAGCAAAACAAGCTATTCATATGACTATTAAGTATAACAAATGTTCTCTAACTGCTTCACAATGTTGTATTGACTTCCAAGATTTCAAGGAAGGTGTGGCTTTTGGAAGTGTAAAAACTCGCATATATACATAGAATTTTCCTCGTTAATTAACCTAAATTGGACATTTTCCGACAATTTTAATTTTGGTTAGAAAGAGCTCGTCAGAATACTTCCGAACCTGTTTTCAGGTTGGAAGTTTGTCCAAGTGTGAAGAATGTTCTAGTCATTCGAAGGGGAATTCCCGATAAGAACGAAGATCAAAGAAGGGGAAATTGCATAGTTGGGAGACAGGCGGACCTCCTGAGGGTGCTGACCGACGCGCAATTGGCAGCGAAAGATTTGACCTCGGCGATCTAGCATGGCTCACTCTTGGCGCGGTTGGCGGGGTACGCCCACCGACTATCTAATCACTCGCCGCAGGTCTATACGTGGCGAGTGATTAGATAGCAGAGAGAGTATAGTGGTAAAAAATAATTAGGGTGTCTCTACAAACATAGTGTTTAACACACGAAAATGGTTTTGGCATCACTACAGAGAAAAGGACTTAAAGGCAAAGTTCGGGCTCAGACCCACCTAATAAGCCCTTAAGTGGCTAGAAGTGCATGGGACGCAACTGCAGGCGACTCGCCAAGTTCCCGCATCGAAATGCGTCACTAAGGCGCTAGGGGCCAAGGACTTTGACACGCTCCACCTGTTGCGACACGCTCCGCCCACCGCTCGATATCTTGTCTGCGTCGCAATGCTGATCTGCTATGCTCTCTCTTCTCGGACTTCTCTACCGCTCTCCGCGCTCACATTATCTCTCATCTCCCTGCCGGGTTTTTGAAAGGCTCGTATTCCTATGTATTTCACGATTTTTTTTCCTTTTTTCTCCACTGGCGGTCCACCTCCCACCCCTACATCACATTTGAGTAAAATTACCTCATCAATTTAAGAATGAATCTTGCCTTTAAATTCCAATTTTTTCACCATTTCACGTTTTTTGATCGAAATTTCGCTACTATATCTTCGATTACTTTCTACGCATTGAATATTGAAATGGTTTCGTACCTTTGAAGCTTCCCAAGGTTATCGTTCGAAATTTACGGAGTGTGAAATGTGACGGCCGCCCTCGCGGCCGTCACATCTCACACTCGTAAATTTCGAACGATCAAAGTGTTAATGCGTGCATGTTTAGTATGTATATGTATATGTTAAGATGTTGTTTACTAATGTGGTCTATATTTAATACTTATGATAACTGTTTCTTCGACCAGCAGCCCACGGCCTCCGATTCCCCTAAGCATGATATTAATGTCTTCCACTTCACTAGTGAGGTCTACTCTTCGTAGAGAAATGCACCTGCACAAAAGTATTCGTTCGTTCAGTTCCGTATTTGCTCTATAAAATCATTCAAAATCAAAATAGCGTATTCATGTTGAATGTGTCAAGGAAGTTTTTGCTGAACACAAAATTGTTTGGTGAGAGAAATGACAAGGGAGTGTAGAGGAATGAAAAAAGTGGAATAGAAAAGCTCAACGGCGGAATTGTACGCACTGGTGACGTCGAAATGTCGTCGCAGCCAGTGCGAATAACGGTCGAGGAATTCCTCGACCATCGCTCTCTGCTGTGCGAGAGTAGGGCCGATAGTGAATGTACAGCGGCGGCAACACAGAGGCTCGAGGTGCGGGTGAAATATCGGTGCGTCAGAGAGATAAGGATGCGATGTCGAAAATCTCGACTGCGTTGAGGAATCCTTCAAGTCGAATTACACCCTGACGCAGCTGTGGCAGGCATGAAGGAACGGTGGGGACCAGGAGGACACCCGTCGATGCGACATTCGGGCGTGGATGTGCGATGTAAGGAAAGTGCAAATGGGCACTCCTTTATCTGACGCAACAACGTCCTATAGTGACGCGCGCGATAAGCGCTCCGACTGACCTTTGTACTATTTGTCGCCGCGCGACGGGCCTCTGAAGGGTTAACCACAAGAGAACAAGATCAAGGAACATGGCCGCAGGCAGGCGCAGCTGTCCATCTCCTCGAATAAAGCTAGGTCTTTACTAAATCCGTACCAACTTTCAAACAGGGTTGTGGCCCAGTCGAACATGATGATCTGTAGCGGTATTACTCTTGGATAGGGAATTGGATTTTCTGAGAACGAAGAGACGTCTAAGTTCTATGGTGGGCGAACCTCGTAGGAGCAGACAGTCAAGCCTGAATTGATTGGAAATAAAGGCGATTCTTAGAGTGTCGATTCTTAGTTCTACTTTGATCCCACTGGAGTATAGAGCGAGATAGAGCTTGCTTCCTAATGTTCCCTGCTGAGTAAGGATGGCTCGCGAGTCGGTGCCATACTCCCCGAGGCCTTGGCAGAGGCTCATACCAGCCCTTTTGGCGCTTCGGCTGGGACCGTATGCTGAATGTTGGGGAGGGGATGGAGTCCCCGACGGTGGACGGACCACTTCAACTCGGTCCTTAGAACCGCCACAATTTGGTGCTCACCTCAGAACTAAGCCTTAAAGAGAGGACGGGTCCGTCCTCTCTACAAGGCTTAGTCCTGGGGTGAGCAAGCCAGCCCTTCTGGCGGAGCTGCTAGACCAGCTGCACCACATGCGTCAGTACTCTCCTATCGTACCAACCGAGTTGAAGTAAACCGTCGACGTATGTGGACGGCCAAGGTCCTCGAACATTCGCGCATACGGTACCAGCGAACGCAAAAGGACTGCGGTTAGACTTTACCTATTCCGGAGCAGCCGCGAGTAGACTTGCCAACCGCGGACAAAGGTACGAGGATCGCAGCGCGATAAATGTGGCGATGCAGAAGATGCTAGTATGGGTGCATCTCTGCTGTACCACCTGACGACTAACGCTAGCAAGCTAGCGCTGGCCGAGACATCGTCCTTTGCCACGTGACGTTCGCCTGTCTCTCTTTCTTTCGCACGCACGCGATTTGGCCCGCATAAGGAGACACGCTCCGCCCCCTGGCGGCCACTGTACATCAAACCGGCCACCACCGCGACACGCCTCCGCGCCGCCTGCAGCTTTTCCCCGCCCGCATGGAGACGAAAATAAGGGACAAGAATGTAAAGAACATGGAGCAATGACGAAACAAGAAGGGAAGGGGAGAAGGAAAGGAAAGAGAGAAGAAGAGATGTCAACAGAATGCAACAGGTTGACACGGAGATACGTGACGACGCGGAAATGCCGCATGATAATTGGCCTTGGGCGATCGGCGGCGCGAGTGTCAGGCGAGAACCCCGCTGTACTCCTATGAGGCCACCGTCGAAGAGCAGCAATTGAAAAAAATCCTACGCCTAAACTGAGAAAAGCTCATGATTTTCTCTAACAATAGCTGAGAAATAGTGTCGGTGCAGAACACACCCAAAACTGACGAGAGCTTCCACACAATCTGATTCGATGTTGCAGCATAGTGATCAGCTGTTTCCTAGATAAGAAAATGATAGTTGTAATTAGTGACAATCGATAGAATATAACTGCAACAGTCTAATCATTTCATTGGCGGAAAACATTAACATTTTGTGAGGGCAGTCGTCACTTGTGGTGCACGGTCTGCACCCGACACTTTCACGCTTTTTGAAGGAGAGGGTATATTAGTAGAAAGCTATATCAATGACGAATAACGACATTCTTTTTGCCCGCTGCATTGCTCATGACCGGTTTTGATTTTTATTTCGCGGACGGAAGCGAGAAACTTCGCATACCCGATCAGGAGACAATCGCGCGCAGAATACAAGCGCAGGGAGGTCAGCGCTATGTACACTATAGTATGACCTCGCTTCAAATGACCAGAAATTGTGCAATTGCAGAAATTGACGTGGCATTGGCACACGTGGCTAAATTCTCGATGAAAAGGTGACATCACGTGTGCTCAAAGATGTTCTTGAATCGATGCCACGTTAATGCCACGTCAATTTCTGCAATTGCACAATTTCTGGTCATTTGAAGGCGAGGGTACATGCAAATACACAGACAGACATACACACCGACAACACACAAGTTTGTGATTTATATGTGCTACACAAAAATTAAAATACGTCTACATTAATGAGTATCATGTAACCATCAGAACATACCACAGTGAGTGTGCAAAAAATGAATGAAATGTGTGACGAAATGGTAATGTATTGGAAAGCGTCAGCTGACGCAGCTTTATAGGACGTTATCTGAACACAAGTGAAAGACTCTCCGACACATCGCATTCAATTTTGTTGTGAGACTTGCCACGATTGGTTTGTCAAGTCTAAGTCGTAGCCGTAGAAAAAAGAAGCTTGAACAGAAAATCTATCGCTAACGAACTCAATTAATAATCATTATACACTGCCAAATTATTCCACGAGTTCCTTATGTGAAATGCAGCAGAAAATAGTTGAAATAAAAAACGGTGTTGTTTGCAAGAGTGAGAGAGAGAGATAGACAGAGAGAGAGTGGCGCTGAAGAGTTTGGGCGAGATGGTGTCGCCCTGTCGAACCCCTCTCTTGACGTCGATGATGACCTCCTTGTAGAATGGTGAGATCCTGGTCGTAAAGTTGCTGTAGAGCTCACGAAGAATCTTGATGTACTGAGTAGGGACGCCCTGGTTGCCCAAGGCTTCGATGACCGCTTCTGTCTCCACAGAGTCGAAGGCCTTCTTCAAGTCGATGAACGTGAGACAAAGCGGCATCTTGTACTGAGAGGAAGAATGCGGGCAGGGTGAATATCGGTCGAGGAAATCCTCGACAGGGGGGTCGTACCTGTTGGGCTGGTCCATGGGGGGTCGTACTCTTGGGGGTCAGTAACAGAAGTGGTATCATGGTGCAGATAGGTAATAGGGTATAGCGCAGCAGAAAATGAAAACATCCGAAAAAAAACATGATATTAAATTTTCTTTGCAGGTTCAGTCGCTCCATTCCTCCACCTTCATGAGAAGGGCGTATTTGAAGGCAGTACAAAGAATGAAAGTGCATCCCCGCAAAGAAGAGTGCCACATGTGCGCACGCGCTGCAAAGGCACCTCCTCCGCCTATCACTCGCTCCTTCTCCCTCGCTGAGAATGACGCTGTTGTTAGGGACCCTGTCGGAAAAACGACAACCGTGAAGAAAAAGCGCTGGGCAAATGAAGTTGTTTTTTAGGTTACAGGAATAGCACAACACACTATGTCTACTACAATACAGTTTCGTTCGAAGGTCCCCATCATATAACACCTTTCAATCGATTCTGCAACTGTGAGTGGAGGAGGGATGCATGGCTTATACCAATACCAAATCGGATGATGACGATTGCTCCTATTCTTATTGTTTGCGTTCAAAGATATTGTTCTAGACACATTCCGAGTGTTGCCAACGAGTCACACTTGCAATGGTGAATGAGGGAGCGGATTTCCAGGTGGCCGGATCCGACCTCGATAGATCCTCGACGCAATTATCTCTTCAACCAAAAAGCTGTAGAAGAAAACTAAACAGACCATCAGGAAGCGCAAACCTTCCGCTTTCCAAAACTATCTTCCCTTTTTCAGGATCTTACAATATAAGAGATATATTGCTCTTGAAGTGGCAAAAACTCGCGTGAAAATTTCGGCCTCCTCGACATTTACTCGACGAAATTTGACAGACCCTATCTTTCTGCAAGGAAGGCTTCCAGAGCAATTTCGATGCTTGTTGGAAACGCGAAATCCAGCTCTATCTAACTCTACCTCAAGCTGCTTCAAAGGTTGTGAAATGGAGGAAATGCAACCTTTTCATCGAGGGTGTAGATTCGGACGTTTTTTTTTGAAATTTCGGCAAATCTGACCCAGTGACAATCGCGCCGCAGCTGCCGTTGAATCGGCCTTTGATACACTCGGCTGTTTTGATATACTCAAGCAAGAATCAAGATTGAATCGCAACCCCGTGTCTTCAGGATTTCTGTGCGTTTCTGAACGAACCTCGCCTTGAGGTCACACAAAGTTAATGCCTCTTTCCTCGAGTCGATATTTCAGTATGTACACAAAAGTATGCAGCGATGGAAGACGTGCATAGATGACAAGATGAAGCGTCCTTAGCATTATTTTGCAGAATTTTTTTTGATTGTTTTGATTTTTTTTGATTTTTGTTTTGCAGGATTTATTTTAATTGAATTAATTTGCTCTGTTAGAGGGGGTCGTGCCAGGATCTCGATTTCGGGGGGGGGTCGTCGTACCTCTGCGACCACGTACTCGACACGATTTGTACACCGCATGGGAGTGAAGGTCGACGGCCGGCAACTACACCACCTTCGTTTTGCTGACGACATCGTTCTTATAACGCCGAACATCGAGCAAGCGGAGCGAATGCTGGCTGATTTCGACTGCGCCTGTGGTAAGGTTGGTCTACAGCTGAACCTAACGAAGACGATGTTTATGAGAAACGGATTGGTTCCTGATGCCCCATTCACGCTCAACGGAACGAACATCACCGAATGCTCCAGCTACGTGTACCTAGGTCGGGAAATCAATATGATGAACGATCTAGCTCCAGAGCTGAGCAGGAGGAAACGAGCGGCTTGGGGAGCGTACAAGAACATCGAGGGAGTAGTGAAGAAGACGAAGAACATCCGTGCCCACCTCTTCGATTCCGCTGTCCTTCCTGCCCTAACCTACGCCTCAGAGACTTGGACTCTGCGCAGGCAGGACGAGCATGCGGTCAGCGTTATCCAACGCGCTGTCGAGAGGACGATGCTAGGAGTAACCCTATACACGCAAGTGCAGAGGGGAATCCGGAGTTCGGAACTACGCCAACGATCCGCCACACGAAATCCGGGACGGTGCGCGTTACTATTCCCCGTTCGCGAGCAGGATCCCGGTAGCCAAGGAATGAAATAGGTGGCGGCACACGTCAATGCGATTTGCGACTGACCGTTGGACCAGAGCGGTTACCGACTGATCCCTCGGGACGTCAAACGAACACCTGGACCACGGCCCGATGGTCAGACTTCTTCACGAAAGCTCTGAACGAAAGGAATGGATGGACTTCGTGTCCCTCGAGCGAGGAGGATCCACTGGACCAACTCCTAGCACGCGACAGGGACGAATGGAGACGTTGGCGCGCCCGCTCGAGCAATCGACGATCAACGGGTGATTCGTGACTTCCGTACGACTCAAACTAAAGGGTCGCGCCTGGTCGGGTGCGCGCGGGTCCTGGCGCGCCCGTGCTGTCGAAGCTTCGAGAAGAGCGTCAGAGATGCAGAGCGCAGGCGCCCTTGCCTGCAGTCAGTCTACGTGTTGCCGTCGTCGAGTCTGGCCGTTCGCTACCGTTCGTATTCCGTCGCCGCCACTTTGCGTGTCAACTCCTCATACGTTTGCAAGTGGAAGCGGGCATGGAAGCCCGAGGAAGTCCAGCGGAACCGAGCCACGTCGCCCCCACGTAACGGAGACTACTGGGTTCGACCCGTGAGTTAGGCGTAGTTGTCGTATAACTTTGTAGTGTTTCTTTATTCGTAGTTCTTACATGAATCTATGGCTTTACTCTTGTTATGTGTGTAGTGTAGGCGGTTCGTCCGCGTAGTAATATCTCTTTACTTACAAGATCATTTCGTCATTAACAAGATTCTATGTTCATGGTTGATACAGTGCCCGTAGGCCGGGTCAGTAATTAAACGTAGGGCGCCAGTTAGCGGGTCATTAACATCGAGGCGTAGTCTCGAGCATTGCGATGCGTAGTAGGGTTTGGCGTATTGCCAGTCGGGGCTGCTCAGGCCTATTAGGTGTCCGCGTGGCATAGTGGCGGGCAGCGAGCGCGGCGTAAGTCCCCGTAGCTACCCTCACGCCGACACTGACGCCGCTCCTTCGCCGGTGAACC
>MU899476.1:0-11805 GCA_036418205.1 Ostertagia ostertagi | reverse complement strand
ACGTGGCAATCATTAGAAAGTTGTTGTTGCAGAAACGCCAAAAAACGCCCGTCTGAGTTATGACTGGATAAAAAAGGAAGTAAAAAATGAAGAAATTTGCATACTAAGGACCATCATATTTGCTTCAACGCTCGACGTGTAGCTCTTTCACTTTGACGCGGTTAGTACTTGAGCTCAATGCTGGCTCTCACTCGTCATATGCAGTGCAGAATCATTTCCCAGCGAGTTCTCCCAGGCAGATCCAATCGGAAACTTTCCATTCCGCGTTTTCTCTCATAAAAAGATAAAGGAGAAAGCATTTGCCATTGACCAAGTGAGCAAGTGAAGGGTACATTATTGATTGATTTCTCCTAAGGGGAAATAGAGTTAGAGCTCACTGTCGGTTTGGCTAGTTTTCGTCGGACTGGACCTCCCATTTCGCAGGCTTGAAATTCAAAACTTCGCAATAATTGTAGAAACCAAACACGCTATTTTGTAGAGCAGACAACTTTTCAAACGATTTATGAGATGATATGAAAGCGTAGAATTTTAGCTTAATTTTTTGTTTGAAATCAAAGAACCTGATGAATTTAGCACTTGAGCAAGAAATGTTCTACGCCTCGTGACTGCTGTAGGCACGCGACCGTGAGTGAGGTTTTCCAGATCGGATTCTGATGGAAGCCTGACCCAGAACAAGCTATACCGTCGACGAAATTTTTTAGTGCATTACGACTGCCTCCCTCTAACCGGAGTTTGTCTAATTCATACCTGAATGGAAAATTTTCTATTCCAAGCGTAAAGGATAAAAGATAAAGCATTTGCCGTTGATCAATCCCTTCTACTTCCATTTGTACATTCGTAGTGGCGTTTGAATGCGATGTGGCCTATACAATGACTTGCGGGGGCCAGCCGATGTACAAGTCAGTGTTTTTATCCTCCCAGACAAGTCTGGTACCAATTAACCGACCCCGGAGGGATGGAAGGCTTGGTTGGCCCGGGCGACTCACGACCCAGGATTTGATCCCCGGACCGCTCGCGTGGTAAGCGTGCCACTTGCCACTACACCACTTCCGCCCAATTTCAAACGTACCTAATTGAATCAAACCCATTCAATTTCAGTTACTATCCAAATATAATTCATTGATCTGATTAGAATTTCCATCAACGCCCTTTCAATCGCTCCTTTAGCCACCTGCACCCATTCCAGGGTCTCGACAATGACCTCGTCTTCCATTTCTTATCTTCTTCGAGATTTTTAGACCCATAGCGTATCTTGTCTGGTATGAGCGGTACTCTTGAGCTGCGTATAAAGTTTGTGCGCGCCTCGTATCTCTGAATTCAGCAACCCAATTCTCGATATTGGGAAAGAGGAGTATCACAGAATGGGCAATGACGTGTGGCTGGCGACTCAAACGCTTTTGAATGGAGCGTCGTCTGAATGGTAACTCCCCCGCCGTCCATGAGCTAATTTCGCAAACCCCTGACCGGATCAGCCCACTTAGCATTCTCTACACCTTCCAACATTTTGCGTGTGTCTTAGAAACGGATTATTTTGTCTAAGGGTGCCCAGAACTTTTGCAACGCCCGCTATTTCAGCCATTGTTGCGAGACAAGTATGGAGATTTTTCGCTTGAGTGAGCACCACTTTTTAAAACATGACCTCACTATTTTGAAAAAATGTCAAGCATGTGTCATAATGCGGCTATCCACCTGCACACCAAAATATGTGAATCTTGAAGCATGAACTGTTAGAACTTTGCAAGTTTCGTATGATTGCAGACCGCTTCCAAAATGAGCGTAAATCTTTAGGTTTTGCCGAGGGTGTATATTGGAGCATGCCAGAAAAACTTCAAATCTCCACTTTAAAACCCGTAAATGGGTCGGATCCAGATCTCTCTTTGTGAAATGTTAAGTAATAACAAGCTTTGCCTTGGAAAATCACTTTCAAGTACCGCTCGTGTAAAACATCAACTAAGGAAGATATGCACTGACCATTAATACCGTAAGTATGACAACGCCTTCCTGATTAGTATGCTATAGGAACACTTCTGGAAATCCTGCGGAGAAGAATTATCTCAATGCTGCGTCCCCACATCGAGCCGCAATGTCGCCAATGGGTTAAAAACGTTACTCTGTAGCCACGCTGATCAGGTCGGAATTGCTCCTCTTCTCGATCTATGTTACCGTGCACGTCATGCACACCTGGCTGGGCACTCCTTTCAGTTCATGTCTATTTGGCACACCCTGATCTATGCCCAACCAATGCCAAAACTTGAGTCATTCCTTCCAGGATTATTTCCACAAAATATCGGAATCGGTGACAAACGTGCAGAAGAAAAGGACAGACAGAAAAATTTCATGAATAATAGTGACTGAATGCGTGACGTTTGTAAAATCTTTGCCACTATCATCAGAATCAATAAAACTGTGTAAATACATTTTGATTAGTTTCACCTGCTTCAGCAACAAGTCCGTTGTTCTCTTTTGTTTGTCGAGTTCTCGAATAAGCTGTTCATTTTGGCTCTCCAATGCCGTCATACGGTCCCGTAATGTCTGCTCTTCAGTGCTTGTGTGATCATTGTGGGCTTTCTTGAAAGACTCGATGAGTTCCCTGAGGAATTACGTTGATCTCACTTGCAAATGTTGGATAGAGCTACTTGGAAGAGCAGTCTCCTTTTCTAATGGGAACCACCCATGCACCTCATGCATTGGTAAAGAATAATTCGAAGAAGAAGAATGCGTAAATTAATGAAGAATAAAAAACAATAAGGAAGCATAAGCGAGCAGCTCGCATCGTTGCGCTCTGTTCAACGCCAACGCTCTATGTGCTATCCGATCACTCGCCGCGTATATGTGTGTAGACCTGCGACGAGTGATTAGATAGCCTGCCGGGACAACTGCCGTAGGGAAGGCCATGCTAGATCGTCGAGGCATTCGGTGCGCATTGCGCGTTAGTCCTTTCCCTTGGGGGGGGGGTCGTCTGTCTCTGCACTAGATAAATTCCCCTTCCTTCGACCTTCGTTCTTATCGTGGAATCCTCCTTCAATTTAAGCTAGCTGGAATTGATCAGCCCTATGAGCTTTATATCTGAACATATCTTACTGCACGCAAGCAGCAGCCGAAAAGTGGGATGGCATAGTATCGACACGCCCGATTTTCTAGAGCAATACACGAAAAGTGGGATGGCATAGTATCGACACGCCCGATTTTCTAGAGCAATACACAGTAAATTAAATGGATTTACTTTGATGGATACTGGGATCAAATGACGCTGTCCTTGCCTTTCAGGCACACCATAACCAATGACTGTTGTGGTGTTGATTCATAAAGAAGTTCTAAGCAAGCGACATGAACGATAAATTACGGGAGGGGGATGGCATAAAGAGTTGACGGGCACGCAGCACGGGAAAAAGGGCGTTAGCCACGTATAAATAAATAGGATCGGTAAGTCATCTGTGTTCCGCTACGAATGCTAAGCCACAAGCGAAAAACACTGAAGAAACAAAGCAGATTCGGAATGTGTAAAAAGGCAAACTCTTTCATTTTAGACATTCTTACGTTGTACTGTCCTCTGCGGCCTTCTTGTCTTGCAACCTCAACAAGGGAGATTTTAATTTACTTGAGTATATTTGGAAAATATGATTGTATTGTGCTCTTCCTCACCATGGTGTTTCTCCAAATAAGTTATTTCTGTTGAGGTATACAAATTGGAATGAGAGCTACCGGTAGTAGGCGAATAAGCGCCCAAATTGAACTGAGTAGAACACAGCCAAGACCAAGAAGGAGCGAGTAAGCTAGCACGCGTCCATTGTGCCTGAAAGAACGTTATCGGCATAATCGGCTCGGTTACGACGCAAATATTGGGTTGATCCATAATTTCTGGCCGAATTTCAACACTTTGATTTCTTCAAGTTTTCTCTTTCCTTAAAAACGATTGATCAAAAAAGTACCACCATCATAATCATTGATAAGCATCCACTTGCTAGGGAGCGAATGGATGCATTCCTCCCAGAATGAATGGAGCTGTGGAATGAAAAGTTCGGAGAGGTCGTTTTTGGGGTGGTTGCATTTACTGACTGTTTTCTCTCCAAGCTGCTGCTTCAGGGAGCTGAGGAGGTGATAGTACGATGGAGTAATGTCAGGGCTATACGACACATGTGGTGCCGTGCTCCAGCCAGTTTCCTTCGAAACGTGGCGAGTTATCTTTGCAATGTGATTTCGGGCAGTCCTTCGGAGAAGGAGATTTTGGACGTTTTTTGAACCGTCTCTCCTCGCACTGCTGTAGCCACTTTCGGGAGCTATTCCATGGTCACCTTCGCAGATGCTTTGTCTGCGTAAAGTGAAATGGTTCCCAAAACAGGATACCCAAACGAATCCAACGAACCGGTGGTTCATATCATCTATCGAGAGAGCTCATGCTTTGGTCGAGATGGTGAGTCCAGGCTGCGAGGTAGCCACAAGGCGTGGCTGTGTGTTGTTATCGTGGTGGACTCATGACTCATCTGCACTAGTGACCAACTAGGGAACGTCGTGTCTATATGGTCGAAGAATGAAACTTCTGCAGATGGTCAGGCGTGCCTCTCGAACATGATCAGTCGATGCCTGCTGTTTCCATCGAGTCTCCATTCTACTACAGCCCCTTTCGCTCAGGTATCGACTCATGGAGCATAGGCTGCGTCCAGGTGTTTGCTATACGGTTTCCTGCTAATAGCGTCAGGATGCACTTCTCTATTCGTTGCGCAAAAGGTCCTCATCCAAAGTGACTGGAGGTCCGTGATGAGGTCGAACTTTGTATCTGTTATCGCCTTTGCGTATGCTATTGAGCCAATAGCTCAGTGCTCGATCAGTAGCAAAGACTAGGGCAAACGTAGCGCTGATCTTGCCTACCGCGCTCCTTGCAAGGTTCTTCTTAAAATTGTCGCAAGGCAAAATCATTGGGTTTGGTTGTTGATTATTTTGATTCCTACTTAATTACGCGTTAACTGTCTCATAACCTTTAATAGGTAAAAAAGAAGGAAAAATCAATTTACGTTTTCTCTGAGTCTCTTTGACATTCTTCGCTTATCGCCTCTGAAAAAGACTACACTAGACAGTACTTGTACTATGCTTTCAGAAAACACAGAAATGCAATCCCCGCACCAGCTTAAGTCTCAGAATTGAAAGATGTATAAATCTTTCTGTGGTAGTAGGACAGACCCAGAAAGCAGATTACTTGCAGTTTTTCGTCGCTCAAAAGTAACAACACGCGCGTCTGGTGTCCGGAGTCTGATGAAAATGTGCTGATCGTGTCATTGGCCACGTCTACTATGATCAAGGGTATCAGGGTCAGGGATCTAAGGTCGGCATCTAAGGAAGCCGCGTGCAGGCGAGAGGTTGGGTTTCACCAGGCTGCTAAGGCAAACAGGGACGTCTCACCACGAGACCAAGCTGGAGCGCCTGTCATCTCAAAGCCGGCCATGTCCTTCTTTGTTCCCCTTCTAGGAGGGACCGTTCAACTACCTCCGATCAGCAGATATGATCCGTATGGAGCACCGAGGAGTTCGAGCGTACATCGGAGTTTATATGTCAAGCCAGGTGGCTACTCATCATTATCGTATATCCCATTGCATCATTATCCCAAGGTTCAAATGGCTTTAGCCTGGTCTTATCTGGCATGCATTTGTGCGTATCGTCGGCAAAAGATCTGCACCCCTATTGGTAGCCAGAAGTATACTGCTCGGCAGAATGAGCTCCGGTAAGGTAGGCGCCCCCTGTGTCACGGGGTTCTGTTACGCTTCCTTCTGAGAACGTGCGCGGGAAAAGTGTTTGGGGCCTGCGATTGGGAGGCTATTTAGAAGCTTCGAGGCCCTGTGGGCCCCACCTTCTGCGCTAGTGTCCTTGTCCTTATGTTCTTTCATCTGTTCTCTCCCATGGTCGTTCGATATTTCTTTGTCCTAGCGTTCCACATCCTAACAGGAAGCCCTTTGAATGTTTCGGCAGTTTCCTTTTTGCTCATTGTTGTCTACTTGGCACTGCTGTTTTTCGCTTCAAAAGAAGAGCTACACCTTGTGATCGCAAAATGTGCCATCATTCGTCGGTGCGAAAATGGTGATGTATGTAGTTGCCAATATATAGGCTCCTAGAACAATGATGAAAAAAAATCACTGGGAAACCTCAAAACACAACCTTCATGCTTGCTGTGGTTCCGGTATATCATTAGGAAACATTTTTCCCAACCTAACGAAAGTCAAAATCTTCACTAGCTAAAGGTTAGAAGTTCTTCGCGCGATTTCTTGCATCCAGATTATCATAGGAACTGCTGAAGCAAGATGACCAATATACCCAGACCTGCGGTGCGTGGAAGGCTCTCTCGGGCTTGATGATTTCGAGTGCTTGGCTTGAGCATGGAAGATATTGATATTCTGAAAGAAAATCTTCAGGAAATGTTTCTTTGAAGGATAACAAGAGCTCTACCAATTTTTGTAATCGCCTATTATGTTATCAAGCAGTTTATTCTTGTGCATTAATTGCAAGAGTACAGGTGCTGTCCACAACTGACGAAAACAAAAATCAACCAACACAAACCTTCAGCAGGTGTTTTGACTGAGTTATGCACCAGTTCGCCATTGCTTAGGCCGGCTGGTCTTTATTTCTGTGGCGGTCGGTCTATGCACTCTTAGTATGGCAGACGTATGCTATAGTAGGCTTCGAACACACTGCCTGCCACTCAAAAACGCACCAGGAATCAAAGATACTGATACGAACGGCGAAGGATTGCTGTTGAACGCTAAGAAGGAAGGTTATGTCGTGTACGCAGCCGAAAAAGAAAACCGAGCGAGAAGCGATAGAACAGAACCCTTATTCTCTTGATCCTTGATTTGTTTTCTGGGCTAGACTGCGCCACGGCGCTAACGTGAGTGCCTTTCCTCTGTGCTAATAAGGCTAGAGCGAGAATTCCAGCGTCCAGTATCCATCGGAGGCAGAGAGAGGCGCGAAGGTGTTTGAAGGGACGAGTGAGGGGTATGCACGTGCCATTGTGATACAGGCAAGTCTCTAACGCTCCGATCAGCATGGTTGGAGCATTTTTCCTTCTTCAACATCCAATTTCCCACCTGCCAAAGCAGATTGGGACGCAATTGTAAGAAGCTTGCAGAGGCAATATCCTAGAATATTTTCCTTTTCACCCAGAACAAACCTTTACATGCTTGTCATAATCATTACTAGCGTACATTATAAATCCACCATTATCGACGAGCTTGAGAACACCAGAAGTGCTCAATCCCGCTCAGGAGAGCAGAGCCTACTCTTTTCGACAATTTGCTCGTAAGCGTTTCTTTGGAGGCGACGAACTAGTGATATTACCGCGATGTTATCTGTTCATATCGCGTTCTGCGGGGGGGCTAGTGAGACAAGCGGAGGGCCCTTCCCGGCCTTTCAAAATGTGTCGCAACAAAGGCGCTTAAAATTAGCTTGATCTGCAATACACGTCCGTCCGCACATTCCCTGCCTTCCCACGCCTTTGTCTCGAGCCTCGGCCAAACTAGCCGCTGGTTGTTCAATTGGATGTGTCATGTTGTCAACGCAAATTTTGATATACCACATACATAACTGGACATCGGTGACCAAGGTGCTACTAAGAGTGAGCGCAAATGTTTCGCGAGTAGCGTATTATGCAACAAACACCGTCGATGGTGGGATATATATCTAATATTTAAATTATAAATTACACAATAAACTTGAGAGGAATCTGATCGCCGTGAGTAGTTTCTGATATTGTGGCCTTGCTTTTTGCGCCACGTCGGGGGGGGGGGCGGATGGGTGGGGGAGGTCATGTTCAGACAACGGCATGAGGAATTGTCGTTAGAGCTGAGACCTGTCCCTCAGAATGTTCCACATTTCAATATACACATTTGTTATGTGAGTTCGACGTTTACGGACTTAACCAAAGTGCAAGTAGTTATTGGTTTCCACTGAAGATGGGAGTTTAGTACCTCTGCGAACGCACCAAGTTTTCTACGATCAGAAATTTCTCAAAGCATTGACCTGATACACCATTTACTTACAGTTCTCGTACAAAAGTTCGAAGAGACTTGTGCAGCCGTTCAAGTATTGATCAACGCTAGCCTGTATTCCAGCAGAAAAATAAACAGCGCGCGGTATTTGTTGAGCGAGTCAGTTTCAGCGTAAATATTCAGGCATTTTCAAAAGCCTTCGATGACCAATCGGCAGGTGTCGCCAGTTTGCGTCAGTGTGTGGGGATCCTCCATCTGCTTTATAGCAATCGTTTGATAAAATAACAGAGCGCTGAGGAAAAGTGCACGCTGTGATCAACGCTAAACCTTCCAACTTGGAAATGTTGGCGCGGTCGAATGGAATGGTTTTACAGAACGAAGTTGATTGGGGATACCCGTGTCCTACACATTCCGGTGATGGCCATAGTAGGAAGGACTCAGAAGCAGGCACTTGTCTGTGCTCTGACATTGTTAGGCATCGGTTTGCAATCTCTTAATCAGGTTCGAAAAGAATGACTTGGCGGGATCAGTCCACAGGAATAGGCATAAATTGCAGGGAAGCAAGCTCCGGGAACATAACATGTTGAGCACGACTGTACTGTTTCTGAATCCTGAAATTATTGACGCAGATAACAAGAATATTTTTATGACTGTAATGTCATGTTCAAAACTTTCCTCTCCAGCTACGGCGGTTTCATGAGATCCGTGTTTTTTTTCCGCCGTTCTACCCCCATAAGAGAAATATGCATCTTATTCTTTGCCCTCTTTTGTGCTAGGTTGTCCCATAATTAGGGAATCACTTTACATTTACTGCTACAAAAATTTCAAGAAGAATGGTAGGCTTGGGACATGTTCTGCGAAGTAACGCTCACATCATCCTACCTGAGCATTTGGTCAGCCCATTTATACGCTGCTTTACGTGGCTATTACATCAATTTTCTAGAACCTATTTTTGAGCTTCCTTTACATCACTTTTTTGATCAGAATCATTCAAACCCACTACCACATAGGAATCAGCCAGCAGATAGGCGAGTACAAATTCCTTCATGGCGGCGAGCGGGGGGGGGGTTCATCAATCCCGGTATTATGGCCTTTTCATTGTGAAGATGACAAGCACTCCAACTACCCCTCTGCTGGCAATCGCCACATCAATTTAACCCTGATTCTCGCGTTTCAAGGAGACCTGTGCAGAGCCACCGCACAACACTCCTTTTTGCTCTATTCCGAAACTTATGTAGTGCGGATAGAGCCGAAATAAAACAGAAAGCGTAAAAAGTCAGAGCAAATGATAAGAGCTAATAATGTGTGCAAGAATGCCAATGTTACAATTTCGGTTACTCCCTTCGCATTCACAGTAACTCATTTGTACTCTTCGTTATGAGCGGTGAGGTAATGACTAAGAAGGTAGATGAAAGAAAGTGATAACGAGTGATATGAACTGGTAAGGCGTCAGAGTACGAACCCCGCTAGTTTCGTTGCGGCCTTCGCGATGACAGCTAGGCAGGCTTGGTCTTGGCATATGGCTGCGGGTCTTACCGGTAAACAGGGCAAAGACGGGTATGAATCAATACATGATAAGCAATCGGACGTTATAAGAAAGTTCAAATTGAGTAGAAAATGTTTCACTTATATTAAAACTGCAATAATTTTATTGACGCATTCAATGTCATGTACCTTCCAGGGTACATTGGAACCCCAGATAAAGGGCACTGGACGGAGTTGGTGTGAACTCTAACGCGCGCTCGTTTTTAGGGGTATACCATTAGAACAGTATTCAAAACGCGGGGTTTGAGGTGGGGCACCGGACTAAGGCGCAGGATTGAGAATAAACACAAGGGAAAACAATGGTTGTTGACATCATTCCCTTGAATCCTCCCTAAAGCATATCGAAATTCTATAAATGGCTCGCTCACTTATCGTTACTGTCCCCTCTACGAACATGAGCATCCTGATAACAAATGAAAAAAGACTGATAGGTGGCATCTAAATTCAAAGTGCCCCTAACATCCTTGAAGCGATCAAGGTGGCAGGGTGTTTATGGTCGGAAGTAGGAGTGGTAATAAACGGAATCTGCTTTGTTAGAAGTAGCGACGAGTATCTGAGTGTGCATGTTCCCGTAAGACTCCGCAGTACCATATGCCAAAAGCCAGTTTACTGCGCTCATCAGCGAAGCCCGCAAAGAATTTAGCGGCGGTTATCGGTACTCTGACGCACTGGACCCAATTGGGCGTGAGCAGTCGTTATCACTGTTCTTGCGATCAGCCTTATTTAGTACTATCACCCACGACCGCTTATAACGAAGAGACAAATGAGTTACTGTGAATGCGAAGGGAGTAACGAAATTCGCGACATTGGCATTCCTGCACACATTATCAGCTATTATCGTTTTATAAGTGCAACTCTCCACTGTCAACGCGAACGGCCGTAACGAAATTGGTGACATCAACATTTCGACGTCCGTTATCAGCTCCTATCAGTAGTTCACTTCCCGCCGTCATCAGTGTTCACCTCCGGCCCCCTATATATCCTAGAAGTTTGAGCGCTCTGGGTCCAAAGGGAGTGAAGTTATGAATTTCCGGTCAGACGGGCACACACACAACCGCTTAGCGGATTATTGGCCAAAAAAGGAGAGACTTTATTCCACAATTTAGATAGCATTCAATCACACTTTGCTGAACTCAAATCGACTGCCCCCAACTTAGTATTAAAGAGCACATCCCAATCTATCAAAAACGTTATAATAGCTTTCTGCACCAAGGACATCACAAGAATTTGCCATGGGAACCTTGTGCACGGTTCGAGCTCAACGTGGTCCTCGACGGATCATGGACCATTACGACGTTATCTGAAACGCTGGTCGGAAGGGGTCTTGCACATTAGAGCTACTGTCCTGGAAGCAATCCATCAGTGACCGATTAAAGAAATTTCGTAGCAGCTTCAGGCTGGAACGATTACGGTAGGCCTTCTTGAGCTCAACGGTGATGGAAGATGACGTCATATTTTGAGGACGGTGAGGGCAGTGAAGGAGGGCCTGCTTCTACTTATGGGGGACATCTAAGGAATATTTTGCCGTAAAACTTTCATCAACAGCGGCACCTGTGCGACGAAAAGTTCGATGATGTGCGCCATGGGCAAAGTGTCTCTTTTTTTGGCCACCCTATATGTACCAGATTGGTCTGGCAAACGCAGTAACGTCCTTTCCCACAAGCAGCGCCACTTGCCACTATACCACTTTCGTCCGAATCTCCCATCCACTTTCTGCCGATCAGTACATGGCTTTCATTGTTCCTAGCTCTCCTATTCTCCGAAGTCCTGAATTATGAGTATGGCTTGAGGAATACTTTAGAATGATATCGTCAATTGCCTGGGTTCACCTTGATCAATAATACACTGTCATTGAAGTGTTGTGTTATTCCGTACTGCTATCGAAACAAACACACCCATTTTCATGGAAAAGAAGGGAGGTAGAGGAACGCCAAAAAGAACAGACTGCTCATGTCCTCTACCAGAATCCTTTTCCTCCCTAAAGTTCAGTCCGAGGAACTGTGAGGGCTCACTCACGTGGACCCCCACCTCCTAAATGACATAAGTGCCGAAATAAAGTTCAATTTATCATATTTTTAGTTTCAAATGATTTCATGAAATAAAATTACAATCTTATTATTAAACGCAATTAAGTGGAACAAGTTGAGGCTTCCACATATTAAACGGCAACTCACCATCAGCAATGCGAAGGTAAAGTGAGCTACCGCTCAATAAATTTACACCGGACGAATACGAACAACATTTCTCATCAACAACATCGATAGTAACTTAATCTTATCATTGGAGGTAC
>MU899473.1:0-14705 GCA_036418205.1 Ostertagia ostertagi | reverse complement strand
AGGATCAATCTAAGAAAACTATCATTTGATTCTACGTCAAGGAAATGCTTGCTTTTTGTATTTAAAAAATCGAGGTTAATCCTGTTGCACCTATGGCATTGCGCGAAAAACACTGGTTCTGATATTTAATCATATGCAAATCACAGGGCAAAAGGCGATTATTGGACTTTTTAAGCATGGCATGCCCGCTGAAGAATGCGTTTCCCAGTTGACCTTTCATCGCTCCCACCGTATTCAGCTTAACTCGAAGCAATCACGTGTTGTCGAAATGGGGAGCTGCGTCGCCTATTTAAGGCGCTCACACACCTGGCTCAGTCACTTATTGTCGCTCTTATCACCTCAGTGGCAATTATTTCCTCAGTTCGCATATTCTATATACATACTTCAGTCACTTATCACGTCCACAAACTCAGAAGTTCTGCTCAGTTCTTTTGAAAGAGAGTTAACTTTTAGAACTATTGAGAACCATAATAGAAGTTCAAACTCAAAAACTGTGCTACATAAAGTGAAGTAGAAAGGTTAGAATAGAACAAAGCACTCGAAAAAATATCCATTTATTGAGGAAAATAAACAGAAAAATAACTTGGTTTCCTACGTGAGAGTTTATAGTAAAGAAAGGCGGGGGTCTGTAAAACGTTCCAGTCCCAGGAATGTAATTCCTGGTTCAAGGTATGGGCTACGCTACCTTCAACATCACATATGCTCTTTCAATTCTTGATAGTGGGCCTGACCACCACTGTAACTTCACTTTTGCTCTTTTACTTCTTGCTGTCTCTGCAATCGGCCCATTTTTCATTAGAGACCAGTGAAGAAGGAGTACATCAGCTAGTGCATACAACACAAAGCTGATCACGGCATCTCGACACTGCGCTTTTTTTTACTACTTTTCGCACTTATGGCCAGTAAAGCTTTTCTGATAAAAATGAGTATTTCCGCTCATGACTCTCGAGTGGCACAACTTCCTCTAGACATGTGCAGAAAGAGCTGAGAAAAATAAGCAGGGATCATGGACTAGAATAATTCTTAGAAAACAATCGCCGCAGTTATTCGCTCTCTGCCTAATGAGAGCAATGAACGCCCTCAGACTTCCGTGCATCACATCGATAGAGTCAGTACATGATCATGTTTTGCTACGCCTAAATCTCTACTGAGCCTTCCCTTGAACTTCTTCGCAGAAGGTTTCATGCGCCAAATATGTACCCCTCCAATTGTGGGAGTGTTCAAAAAAGTTACGATTGAATTCCTTAAATGGCATTAGGTTGCTCAGGGATGAAGGATCAAACGACTAGTGTTGAACATTCTTTCGAGAACGCATCACGGAGTTCATCTCATATGTTGAGACAAATAAGATGAGATTCGCGGGAGCATTTAAGCGCCAGGGAGGTCCAAGGCAGTACCTTCATTGCTCTAAAGATTCACACCAGTGAAGTCAGTGGAAGTGAAGGTCTGGACAGACTAGGCATAACCTACTGCTGAAGTTGCTTTTCCGATAATACTAGAGTCGACAGAAAATAACGTCCAAAAACAGAACGCATCTTTTGGGCATTAAAGTACTTACCTTAGTCACAAACATTGACTAAGATGACATTTATGACAAGGCAAGTTTCTAATGGATCTATCGAAAGCCGCAAAAGACGAGCCTGACAGGATCAGTCTCGCATTCCTTTCCACCTAAGGCTTCTCCATGTAACGTCTAGGCCACGACAAAGTGCGACATTACAGACGCTCTTCGATTTATGAATAAAACCCTAGATTTGGGGTTCTCAAGGTGAGCGAAGTGTATGGCCACTTGAATTGCCACAATTTCACTTTCGTATCACACATTCGCAACAAAGAGAGGATATTAACAACGGTGGGTTCATCATTAACAGAGCCTTGAGATGAATGTTGTCTGAGACTAACTGAACCGGAGTTTGATGTAATCATTGCACCTCTCACGAATTGGAGGTATCCCACATTTCCTCAATCAAACTGAATTCTCACTTCTAAGCCACATAACAAAGTCATCGGAAACCATTTTCTGCCGTCGATTTTGTCAGCAAATACTAAGGACAATTTCAGCCAATTTTCTCAGGTAAATGAAGATCATTTCTCTGGTCGTTGTGTGCCTGTGTTTTGCCATTGCTCAAGGAGGTCACCCAGGAGGGCCCAAGCCTGGAAAGCCTACGTAAGACACCATACCTGTCCATTGCTACCCACTAACTAAATCCCTGAAACTATTTTCAGCAAAGCACTTCCATCTCCATATATTGAGAAACTCGTGAACTATGGGGATCAAAATGATGCCGTTCTGCAGGGATTCCTCGTCTATCCCAAGTAAGTCGTCTGGTAAAAGGAATCAGCATCAGCACAAGCTTGCCTTCAGAAAAACCATCACATTTCCTTTAGAAAAGCGAGCAACAAGCACAAATTTCCAGCAGTGATTGAGTTCCACGCTTTCACTGGCCGAACCGAGTTCGACAATCAAAAAGCCAGGGATCTCGCTAAGGTTGGTAGCAAACATTGACAGGATACAAGCAGGCCTTTTTTTCGAGGAGTGGGGTCAATCTGAAGGTATTGGACAGGGGGATTTTAGTACACGTGGACCGGCATTCATTTCTTGGTGGAATCGCGGTTCAGTGACCTTAAATAGCGACCTCCGGCTTCCTCTCGCAATAAGATGCTGGTGAAGAATACGTATCCCAGCTCTTGTGCTCCCGCCACGACTTCGTGACCAAACCCCAAATACCCTTGTTGGACGTACATTGAATTCCTGAATGGAGGCGATCGAAAATAACTTAGTTCCAAGCCCAAGAAAAGCTTTCTTTGATTCCACAAAAAAAGATGGCTTTGGGTGGATAAAACTGTCTGTGCAATCATTGCTCTTTCAGCTTGGTTACGTAGCCTTCGCTGCCGATGTCTACGGCGTAGGCGTCGCATCTAATGACACCAATACGAATTTCGCTACAATGGGGCAAATGCTTGCACAGCGTACCACAGTACTTCAACAGAGGGTACGAGCAGCATGGAATCTGGTGAAGCAACTGCCGTACGTGGACAACCAAAAAGTGAGTTCCTAGAGGGTTCAAAGTTTCCCAATTATTTAGCCAGTCATAAAGCAATACCCATAACATCCGTATATACCAAAACTTATTAAGTTCTTTCAACAGAAGTTAGTAGTGCGTTGTTTCTGGGGTGAACAGATTTTTCCTTATGAATTCTCTTAATCCATGACGCTGACACTTCCTCGTACCACTGAGAGCACTACGAAACTTCTTGAAGTGATACGTTTCCTGGTTAGTACAAACCTGAGCTTAGCTAGTTAAAATCAGAGCATTGAACTGTGAACGGATCCGAATTCCAACCACGACACAAGGGCGGATTTTACAATGAAAAGGCAGTTCATTAGAAATAGGGTAGAGGTGGTCAGTGGATGCAGAATGAAGAAAAAACCATGAGAAACGGCCCAGAACCCGAGAAATGGGACCCCTTCCTTCCCGTTGATTTCCGCATTGATGCGACTCTCATCGGTGCTGCCCTCTTCAACGCTAACGCTCTCTCTGCTGCCTAATAATCGGCCACAGTGTCACACAACGATAGGGAGGCGTACTGCGCCGATAGCGCCGAGAGGGGCGGGGGGGGGGGGGCATATCATTCGTTGCGAATTGTCTGTCGGTTCGCACCCTTAGGTCTTCGCCTGTCTTCCCCTTAGGTGTATTTACCCTTCTTCGACCTTCGTCCTCGTCGTCGAATCCCCCTTCAATTAAGCCATCACTACGGCCCCCAAACTTTAGAAACAATGAAGCAAACGAAGATAGTCGATGCTACAGTGCTAGTAGTATGCAGTGAGTTATACTCTCCCTTCCCCCCCCCTTCTTTGAAATGATGAGTATGAGGACACAATTGAACTTATAGAGCTGCGCTTCCAAATTTTACTTGCAAGGGCCTTGTAAAAAATATTCCAAACACTGCGCGCCTTAAAAGTGAACAGGATTTCGACGAGAATTTTCCATCCCATCTTACCGAGCATTGTAATCATACTTCTCCATATTTTGAACGTTTCTTCACATGCAGACCTGGACTTGCCCCCTCATTCGCTCGAAAAGCATCCAAAGGCAAGCAGTAGAACTTGGTAGAACTACAGGCCTGTAGCTTCCGACTCTTTCAAATGAGCAGAGGCTTTCTGTGAGGCTTATCCGGTCATAGACGCCAATTCAATGCTCGATCTCCATGGTTTGTTAAGAATACCACTGAGTTGAAGCTTGTGCTGCCTGGTAAGCGCTAAGAGGAAATTAGTTTAATCTGATCTTGAATTCTGACCCCATGACCGGCAGAATCCGAATACCAATTGAGGGTGCGGGTGCACTCGAAATGAGCGAAGTAGGTGGAAGCATACGTATAGGAGAAGCGCAGGAAGAAAGTGCAAACAGCTAAATAGAAGCCCATCTTCGTCAGCCCAGCAGCACAACATCCTGGGATGGAGAAATGGTGTATTACGATGAGTTATTCGAGCAGCTGCTGCTTCCCCCGCAATCATCCAGTTAAGTGGCTAACTTCTATGTAAACTGCTGTCTGATTTCTAACTATGCACGCAACGAAACGAGACGGCTACGCGCGCCGTGTTGTAGGTGGAGTCGGTGGTTGTTAAGGGTGTGGTTTCGCTCCAGCACATTTGACACTTCGGTAAAGCCTTAGCGCCGTTGTCGCGCTCTCTAGAGCCACGACGGCACAATTGCATACATCGTGGACAGCTTCATCCTACTTCAAGAAGGAGCCTGATCGACTTGAGGCTTCCCAACCCAAAACCGATGAATGCTCCTCTAAACTGGTGATTTCATGTCTTTAATTTTATTACATGCGCTGTGATGGCAGGAGCAGCTTGCTAGCAGTGCGCGACCAAGTTTCACTTGCTCAGTTCTTCTCGAAGATAAGCAAGCCCTCGGTGGCTCTGGCTCCTGGTGTCGAGGCTCTTTGTAGTTGCTCTGATGGTGAGGCCAATAGCCGGTCTGTATCAAGCAGTCCACATAACATTCCAGTAAGTTTTCAATACCTTCAAGGTCTCGGGGGATGAAGTTGTTGCAACAGCCATGAGATATTTCGCGATGAAAGACCTGCCCAGAAGTTTATTTCACATCCGACATTTAGGCCTTTTGCCAAATTGTAGTACAACCCTTCGAGTTTAATTATAATCTGAAGTCCACCCAATGTGGGGTCGAAGAACATACATGAAAGACATGTCGAGCAAGCTCGCTTGTTGATCGTTCACCCAACTTTAAATAAAATAGAATTTCAAATAGTACGGGCTCTGAATACAGAGAATATGCAGACCTGTTCCAGCAATTTCAATTCAGATCGGATGCATTGGTTTCTGCTTCGGCGGTCTCACCTGCTTGGATTTGGCCAGATTCGACGTCGGTCTCGAGGCCGCGGTTTCCTTCCATGGAACTTTGACCAACTATCCAGGAAACAACACGTAGGATTTTCTGATCAGTTCGCGATCATACTGCTGGAAAGGTGGTTTATCAAACATAGCGTTATAGATCTATTGGAGCGTCTATACAAGCTCATCACGGCGACATCGATCCTCACACCACCAACGCCGACGTAAGTTTTGTTAACACTCAATGGGTAATTAGCCTACAACATACACCAGTAACGCCTCAAGCTACCTTTTGAGTAATTCAATATTTTATAATTTGTTAGGTTTCCCCCCCTTGTGCTTCCTCTGAGGCGAAATTCCCCATTCAACAACTCTGAAAAGGTCAGAGTGATCATTTGTCTCGCTGGCGCAATATAGCTTCCATACTAATTGCTGCTTATCCGTGTCAGAGGAATACGTTTGAAGAGAAAACTATATGACGACACAAAAAATGACTCTGGAAGGCATGCAAGTTTGCTTGGTAGGTCGCGCACATTAACATAAATTTGTTCGAGTAAGACTGTTTGAGTCACCGCTGCCATGAGGACCATGCGAATTTCTGTTACATCAGGAAAATTTGCATCTCTTGCTATTAAATACCGACTGTTGCTGCTCCAAGGAAATTTTATGTACACCCAATGCGACATTTATAATCACCTGTATCACCTGTCGTCCCGTTGATCGTCGATTTGCTCGAGCGGGCGCCAGCAACGTCTCCATTCGTCCCTGTCGCGTGCTAGAGTGGTCCAGTGGATCCTCCTTGCTCGAGGGACACGAAGTCCATCATTCCTTTCGTTCAGAGCTTTCGTGAAGAAGTCTGACCATCGGGCCGGCGGTCGTCCAGGTGTTCGTTTGACGTCCCGAGGGATCCAGTCGGTAACCGCTCTGGTCCAACGGTCATCGCAAAATCGCATGACGTGTCCGGCCCACCTTATCTTCGATTCCTTGGCGAAAACGGCAGCGTCCCTGATCTTCGATCGTTGGCGTAGTTCCGAACTCCGGATTCCCCTCTGCACTTGCGTGTATAGGGTTACTCCTAGCATCGTCCTCTCGAAATCGGACATTTATAATGCAGCAACCAAATATATCTTTGTTGAACTTTCTCTGATCCAGTCAAATTTAAGGCCGAGTCATTCAAAGAGGAAATGCGAGCCAGGGGTGCAGATTGGTTCTTCACTTCGTACTCCGACGCAATGCATGCCTTCACTCTGCCAGGCAAGTGCAACAGAGAGTCTGCGAGATGCAGAAAATGAAGGAATTTTGCAAACTAAATGTCTTCAGGTGTTCTCGTCAGCAATTGACCGTAAAATTACATAGCTTTGGAATGTAACAATCCGAAGTAGTCCTGCGGGAATAAATGATCTGTTAATCAACACTCATTTAAGGAGTCGAGAACTGGGGAATCCCAGTACAGCTACACCAGAAGCAGGATAAACATCGTGTAGGGCCATGCAGACATCTCCATCTCGCTGAAAAACTTCTATGAAGCGTATTTTGGAGAAGAGCCACTCTCGAAAAATTCCACGTTTTCTAATTTGATTACTTCCATCTGTCATCGTATTATAATAATAATAAATGATGGTAATAATGATCTGATGTTTACTAATGTAGTCCACCTTGAGGAGACATATCGTGCCCCTCCCCCCCCCCCCCATCCCAGCATTGCATTAGTTTTGTGCGAAATTCGCACGAATAGGGGAGCGAATTTGTTGCCTTAACCGCCAACTGGATGATATTAGCAGCAACGCTAGAACGACTGAACATAATGAAATCATCTTAAGAATACAGGGTTGTGGACGGCACCCCAGGCGGGAATCGAATCCGCCCCTCTCGCATCCTCAGCAGTTGCTCCCGGCCGGGCCGAGCAAGCCGCTTCACACTTTTGCCCGCAGCTTTTCAAATGTTATATTACCAACATGGCTATACATAGGACTGCTATCTTCCTGTGCCTTTCGGGCCACCCTTTGCACTTTCTGGCACATATACATCCTCATGAAGGGGGAGACGTCTTTCTCCTCCTGGGTCGCCCGTCCGCTCGCCGCGCCGCCGACTACGCGCGATCGACGCGCGAAGCTGTGGGTGGTCTTGGATGTGGTGTTGGTGGCGGTCTGCTCGCAACTGTCGTTGCACTTTTCCCAAGTTCGGCACTGTTCCATTGATCGACTGCATGTATTACCGTATGTGTCAGCAACCAGACTTGTTTTGCTGAATCATTCTGCCGACACTAGTCGAAATGTGAAAATGTGACACGCTTAACCGACTCAGAAGGCGGTCGGAAATACGAATCCCTCGGTCGTGATCCGCCTGTTCAACACCAATCTTCCATCCGTCCGGGTCGCTTAATTGGTACGCGGGACCTAATCTTGTCATATGAGAATCTAAACACACTGACTATTACACTCGACTCGCCCCCTCTGCAAGTCATTGCTATATGCCTTATCTGCATCAAACGCTCCACTAACCTAATGATGCCACATGGTAAGGTAGGACATCGTGCCCGCACTTCCCGCGCAAAAGCGGATTGTTTGATTGTAAATTGCCTTTATCTTACTCCCTTACTTGAAGACGCATTTCACTCTATATAAAAAATCCTCATAGTAACCACCTTCGTGGACGGCATCAGAAGAGTTCATCTCGAACCATTCACACCACGGAAACATGGTGCACTGGTCGAGCTCAGTGGGGTCTTTTAAGGATCGTGTACCATAACGACCTTACTGGAAAGCTAGTTCCGAGGGGATTTGCACAGTGGTAGCTAATGCCTCTAGAAAACTATCCAACATTAAATCGATTCACGAAATTGCGTAAGAGCTTCAGGCTGAAGCTCTTACGGTAGACCTCCTTGAGCCTGACGACGGTGACAGATGACGTCATATTCTGAAGACGGTGAGGGCAGTGAAGGAGGGCCTGCGTTCACTTATAGAGGGACACTTAGGGAATACTTTGCTGAGAACTCCTTCCGTTAACGAGACGAATTCTCTGTGAAAAGAAGAGGGCCGAAAGTTCGGTAGCATAAGCAACAATGTCTTTTCTTTGCCCCTCCTGTATACTTCTCAGAGATTTTCCATCAAATGCGACCACGCTTCACACTGACCTCTTAAAAGCATTTGCGTTTTGGAGTCTGTCGCTCTTATGATTAGTTGAGTAACTTACATGAGTCCTGCATTGTTCTTGTGAAAATGCGCTGTGTAGATGACGCCGTCGACTCAAGAAAGGGAACAAATGTCCTTCCAAAGATTTATATTAATCTTCGAATTCCATTGTGTAGGTCAAAAGAAAAAAATTTTGGCACAACGTGAACACAGTAGGTACACACCTTCACCTCTCCTAACACTAAAAACTTGCGAAGCGCACTGAAGTCAAATATCTTGTTCAACTTACGCTTAAAGGCAAAAGTCAGGCTCGTGTTTCGGCATTATGGCACCTGATATTGAGTTTAGAGATGGGAGGTGGAACGATAGTGAAGAAAAAACGAAAAAAAAAACTGTCGACAACACCGAAATCGAAACCCCACCCCTTCCTTCTAGCAGTGAAGGAGGCTTGCTCGGGGGAGAGCCACGTCCAAACGAGTTTTCCGGATATGCCAGCCGTTCCATCGGTTGATACGGCAATCAACCTAGCTGATCTCACACGTTAGGCCAGCCACGCACCACATCCCGCGGTGGGCTGCCGTAAATTCTCGCAGCACGGCAGCACACATGGCACTAGACCTGCTACGCCTTTGCTCGTTGCACTCTTTGTCGCGACAGCCTCACACCCAGGGTCAAGCGAACCATTTATACATTTACACATTTATTTCCGTTATTCATCTGACATAAACAGAGAAACGGGCCATGATCTGGAACCATTCAGAAGTCGTCACCGTGTTCTGCCAGTCTGCTCCCGCGAACATCTTGAAATCGTCTTCCCACCGCACTCGTGGTCGTCCAACTGATCTGCTTCCACAGGGCTTCCAATTCATCAGCCGCACTTCCCATCGCGTCCTGTCTCTTGTCATTAACTTATTTGCGTAAATCCACTTGCGCTTTCTGGCTTCGATGACAGCGTCTTTCAGTTTGGTCCTTGCTCGTATTGCTACGCTCGATACCTTATCGCGAAGTCGGAGGTCTAACATTTGGCGCTCCATCCGTCGTTGGCATTTTCTTATACGATCCTCTGCTGCTTTGGTTAGGGCCCACGTTTCACATCCATACAGTAGAGTTGGTATCACACATGTGTGGAAGAAGCGTCGTTTGGTCATCAGTGGCGTCATTCTGCTTTTCAATAGGGCTCGAACTTTTCTGTTGATGCTCCACGCAGCGCTGATTCTCCGGCTGATTTCTTGTCCACGATCCTGAGGGAAACATATGAGTTGGCCCAAATACACGAAGGAAGATACCAGCTCAATTTCTTCTCCGTTGGCTCTGAGATGCTGTCCATTAGGGTTGCTGGACATCCACTTTGTTTTGCTTGTATTCACTTCAAGTCCGGCCACTTTCGTCGCACCAATGAGTTTATTGAGCATGCTTTGTAGTCCATCGACCGTTGGCGAACACAGGAAAATATCGTCAGCGTAGGCGAGGATAGCTGAGGTGATACTGCTCAATGGGGTAACCCTGGCCATCCCAGTCAATGTCATCAAGGCACGATTGCAGAGTCAAAATGAACAACAGAGGAGATAACGAATCGCCTTGTCTGACACCTCGTTGAATTTTGATCTCCATCTCTATCGAGTCCAGGGCCAAAAACGATCGTCCAGCAGCGTACAGCTGTTTTATCATTCGAACTGTGCAGTCATCTACTTTGAACTTATCCAAAGCTTTCCAAATAGCTTCGTACTCGATTGTATCGAAAGCTTTTCGGTAGTCAATGAAGACCATGTGAAGCGGTTTCCTCCATTCACGACATTTCTCAATTAGTAAGTTGACGGACATGATGTGGTCACGGGTGGAGAAGCTACGTCTGAATCCAGCTTGTTCTTGTGGAACGAACTCCATAACCACTTCTTCCACACGACGAGCCAGCGCACGGGTAAGAACTTTAAGGACAGTTGACAATAGGGAGATTGGTCTGTAGTTGCTGATGTTCAATGGGTCACCTTTTTTGTATAGGAGGATGGTTTTGGCTTTGACGAAATTTTCAGGGAACTGGTTGAGCTCGAAATGTTGATTTATTTCTTTAGCAAGGTCTTCCGCACATACAGGTACTAGATACTTCGTTACTCCAGATGGTATTCCGTCGGCACCAGGTGCAGTGTTTCCACGAATTCTGCTACATGCTTCACGGAGTTCGTCTGCTGTTACCGGGCGTCTCAACGGGCCTGTCGCAGAGAAGACGTATGGACCATTATGGGATCGGTAGAGGTCGTTGTAGAATGCAGCTGTAATGGCCGCAGCTTCTTGTAAAGTTGTTCGTCAGGGCACCATCAGGACACCGGAGTTGGTTTATTTGTCGACGTTCATACGTTAATTCGTGTCGAGCACGCCTTATCTTCAATTTGTCTATTGCATTTTGCATGACACGGTCGTTGTACTTGCGAAGATCGTCGGTAAGTGACCATCTAACTTGTTTGCACAACAATGAGTAGATAACAAAACTTATTGATCCATTTGCGAATCCAAACTTTTGCTTTCTTCTTTCTGCCATTAGCGCCATTGTTCTAGCAGAGATTCGTTCCACTCGTTGCTGTGGTATTTGTGCTAAAGCCATACAATTATTTGCTGCCTCCACGAAGCTGGGGATGTCGAAGCCGCCCGCCGGACGAGGCTGTGCTGCCATTGCAGCCTGCAGCTTAAGCTTGTCAAAAAGTGGAGGTAATGGTCTTGACTTCTGCTTAAAATAGGCAGGCTTCATACACATCGCCAGAGTAATTCGCACCATGCGGTGGTCACTCCCAATATTGCATCCAGAAAGTGTTGAAACGTCACGAACATACTTCAGATTCTTGCACAGAACATGGTCTATTTCATTGCGAGTGTTCCCATTTGGACTTCTCCACGTCCACTTTCGTCCGAATCTTTTCTTGAAAAACGTGTTGGCCACAATTAGATTATGTGCAGCACAGAATGAAAGTAAAGCGACACCTCGTTCATTTCGGTCACCTGTTCCAAAAGGCCCACACGTAGACTCTTTGTTTCTTGAACGTCCAATAATTGCATTGAAATCTCCGCAAATGAGCTCTGCTGTACTTCTCGTCGCTAGCCATGCAGCTTCTACTTCATCCAAGAATTGTTCGAACTCATCGTCTGGTGCCGCAGAAGTCGGGGCGTGTACTTGAATGATGCTGAGGCGTCTCCTTTTTATAAGGAATTCGGCTTGGATCACACGTTCGCTGATGTAACGGATGCCAACTAGCCTTTTGTTCATCTGTAAGGACATATACAGCCCTACACCAGCATACGTCGGGACATTGTCGCTTCGTCCACTGTTATAAAGTACAAAACCAGATCCAAAATGAGTGCACTCACGGTTCGGTCTTCGAGTTTCAGCCAGTCCAAGTACAGAAAACTTCACGTTCTTGACATTGGCTTCGAAATCCGCGAGTCGTTGTTGAGAACATATGCCTCGGACATTGACGGTGGCTATCTTCATATAGGTTCTTGCACGGGAATCGCTACTGCCGGCTGGGTTTGACGGCGAAGTCATCGTTGGCAGGAAACCAACCGTCTGCGGGGGAGGTAGACGATGGAATGATGAATGGAACCGTCGAGGAAATTTGGACCCATATCGACCGCCCTCCCCCCCCTTCCTTCCGCCCAGAGCAGAAGTTCATGAAACGACCCTTTTCAAAAACAGAGCTATGAAAAGGTTGTTTAAAGGCCACAACCCAGGCAGAGGTCGTGTGAACGCTTTTCTTTCTGTAGTTATAGACCCCTAGAGGACAATCACAAAATGTGGCGTTCCGTGCACGGAAACCAACCGACAAGAGCGTTTGGGCCTTGCAAAGTAAGCTGCTGAAGCTGCAGAGTTTTTCCTCTCTTATCAGCTGTTGTGTTGTCGCTCTCTCTCTCAATGTAGCGCTCTCTCGCCTCATACTCTCCTCTCCGCGCTTGGTATCTAATTCCCTTAGCACAGCCGCATCACGAAGGTGAGTGAGCCCTGAATCTAGGCGTTTTTGACGAATTTTTTGTCTTTTTTCTCAACCGACGGTTCATTTCGCACCAGTACATTCGCATTCGTGTACAAGAGCCATACCAATGTGATCCTGGGCATGCCTTTGATTCTCGCCCAAAATGTTCAAAAGAGCCCTGCAACCCCACCGTCCACCAAAAAATTCTTATAGGAACTAAAAAAGTGAAAAAAGTCAAAGAATGATCATTAATGATGAGCCTACCAAACGAGCAAACGAGAAAAGGAGCAAAAAAACACGACAAACTATCACTAAAAATGGCATACTATGACAACATCTCTTCTCTATTTATTTCCTTCATAACACTTACCAAATTCTAGTACTACACAGATCATGGTTCTCAATTTACACGTCCCCCTTTCAATTGAAAAAGCCTTGTAACCGCCTTAGCCAGCTGTGTGTTGACTGGACTTTGGCGTTGACCGTGGAGCAGCTTATTTACTATTGAAATTTGAACAAATATTCAAATGATTATAACTTTCTTCAAATATGACGAATTTTCAATCTGAAAGCAGATTTGGGAGTTTTGTGAAGAGCTTTTTCTAATCAATATTGAAATTACAAAAATTATAAGAAATAACAAATTTAGATCAATTAACGAGGAAAATTCATGATGAGCATGAGTTTTTACACTTTCCGAAGCCATAACTTGCTTCATTTTCGTCAAATTTGAAAACCTAATATGGCAGACAAAACTAGAAGACTTTCTCTATCAAATGCTTACTAAAGCAACTTTATACGTTCCGGTACCTAAAAAATGGCACGTTGGCGAGCGACGGATTTTGCAAAATTAACGAGGAAAATTTGCGATGAGTGCGAGTTCTTACGCTTTCCAAAGCCATAACTCCGTTCAAACTCATCCATTCTGGAAAGCTAATATATCATCATAAACTAGAAGATTTGCTCTTTCAAAGGTTGTTAGAGCTGCTAAATACGTTCAGTATTAAAGAAAATGGCCACGTTGAGGATTTCTGCCCGAGTACCGCCGAAAGGTACTTTTTGCTGCATTGGCCCTATTTCAACGGCTATAGCTCCTTTCAGAGGCGATTTACATACTCAAAGAAGTGGGGCAGATTCGAAATGCTTCTGCTTCTCTCTTCCAAGAAGTGTAAAATAGTTTAGTGTATCTCAACTTTAAGGGTTACATGCTTAAGAATTTGACGCTGAAGACTGCGTTTCTTTTTGAATGGTGTACTCCTAACTGTAATTTCACACGGATCCTTTCAGAATCCTCTTGATTTTTCCTGAATTGAGGTTCTTTCTTCAGAGAGCCGTAGTTGAAGTGCGCGCAACCAATTAAGCCCACTCTGGGATGCGCCATGTGCTTCACATCCCTTTAGATTCGAGGACTCACTTGAAAGATAAAATATCCTTGGAAAAAGTGCGAATTATTTCGAATTGTTTAACTTGTATGGTGACAAAACCAGGATCATCACCGTCAGAGGACAAGTAACTAAGAATTGCTAAGCGGACATCTCTGAATCACGAATGTGGGCAGAATGACATTGTTATTGGAAATCCTCTGGCCTGGCATCGACCCTTGATGTTTGTCCTCCGATGGTGATGATCCTACCGCGTCAATCCGGCCCGATCTCTTCCTCCCAGCGGGCCAATACGACCCCCCCCCCCCTGTGACATGTCGAGGATTCCTCAACGCACGCTTGACCCTGCTCACTTACCCCCACATCCCTCGTCTTGGAGACCCCCACTTTGCATCCTAATAAAACCTTCTCTAATGTTCTCTAATCCTGACTTGTGGCTTCAAGTGTTTCATTATACTAGAGAAATCGTCTGCAAGTGAAGAACCAGGTCGAGTGACCACTATTGTAACGCCGACGATACCCACACTGAAAATTTCATCACTGAATGATTTTTTATATTTAATTTAGACCTAATTACAGAAAGCAAAAAACATGCCCAGCAAGATCCCATCCATGGTCTTACCACTGGAAGCCGCCAACACTACCACTCGGCCAAGCCGCCGCTGGAAGCCGAGCTCTGCCGGAGTCTCTTACAGTGGGCTTTCATTCGAAACAACCTCCGTAACACTTTTCAGAGAATCGTTTCGCAAATTTGGAGAGTGGATTCGAGATCAGCGTCCGAAAACACATCTCTGAGTATAGGTTTCATTACGGATGGCCACTTCGACTTGGTATCCTTCCCTTGTAGAAGTTATTTCGATAACTTCCTCTCGGATTT
>MU899464.1:0-18934 GCA_036418205.1 Ostertagia ostertagi | reverse complement strand
GAAGTCCCGGAGGATCGCGGAAAAGGTGGATGGAGGTGGGTGGAGGAGTGGAGGCCAGCTGTCAATGGTGGGCGGGGCATGACCAAAGTGGGCGGAGTTGCCACGAAACTTTATAAGTAGGCTCTAAAGGGTCATGGAAACCGGGAAAAAGCGAATAGAGGTCGGTCAAGGGAAGGAGGTCGATTGCCCTTGGCAGGCAAGGTTTGCATCAAAGTGGGCGGAGTTTGCCAGAACTTCATAACTCTGCCAGACCTACAACTCGGTAAGAAGTCCCGGAAACTGGGAAAAAAGTGGGTAGAGGTCTGCGATGGAAGCAAGGGTAACTGCTGTAAGTGGGCGGGGCATGGCCAAAGTGGGCGGAGTTTGCGACGGAAATTCATAACTCGGTTCCAAGAAGTCCCGGAGACCGGGAAAAATAGTGGAAAGAGGTGGGTGGAGGAGTGGAGGTCAACTGTCTTGGTAGGCGGAGCATGACTAAAGTGAGCGGAGCTCGGCTGCAAAACTAAAAGTCGGTTCAGAGATAGTCCGGAAACCGAAAAAGGTGGATAGAAGCCAGCGAAGGGAGAGAATTCAATCTTCATCGGTGAGCGGGGTATGACCTAAGTGGGCTGGGTTTGTTGCCAGACCTATAAAGTGGTTCCACGAAGCTCTAGGAACTGGGAATAAAGTAGATGGAGGCCGGCAAAGGGAGGGAAGTCAATTTTTATTTGTGGTTGGATGCACTAAAGTGGCCGCGTTAGCCGCCAAGCATATAGATTGCTCAGGGTCAGTTCAGAGACCGGGGAAAACGGAAGCTATTAGCAAGGAAGAAAAAGATGGGTGAGACATGCACCGAAATAGGCTGAGTTCATGACGAGATTTATAAATCGGTCTAGAGGCAGTCCGGAGACCGGGAAAAAGCGGATAATGGTTGACGAAGAAGGAGAGGTTGAAAGCCGTCGATGATGGAGCGGATAGAATTTAGCTGAGAAGTCAGATATTCGTAGTGTATCGGGCCAAATTTGAAAATTTTCGCCGCACCATCCCATATCGCCGCAGATCTGTGTTGCGCGCGCAATGCGTGCGGCGCCAACTGGTACAAAGATAAGCCACACCTCGTATGGCCCTGACATTACTCCATCGGACTAGCCCTCCACAGAGCCCTGAAGCAACAGTTTCAACAGGAGAACGTCATAGAATACCGTCACCGCAAAATCGACCCAATTCACTTACTCTCCTGTAAATGGGTACATATGAGTGATCATGATATAATAGGATAAACAGCTGACCAATCGTAATTCAAGAAAGGTAATCTTGGAAAAAAAGAAGAGTTGAAATTCGAAGAGAAATTATGGACACCCCAACATGCATGTAGTAGGGATATATAGTCGATAAATGGTCTTCTTGTTAGATAAGCTGGTAAACAGTTCTGGATCTTCGGATCAAGGCTTTATGAGGATCGAAGATCCATGCTGCTTTTGGAAGTCTATGGACAGTATCCATTCGCTGCGTCACTTCGAGCGATCTCCTCAAGGTGGGGCATGACTTTGGTGATCAAAGTAGCCCAGTTCAAAATAGAAAGTTTGAAACGAAATAGAAATGAAACTTAAAATTATTATATAGATATATACGTTTCGTCGTCTGTAGCTTTACCACGCGGATAAGGTCACAAACACTGTTGCACAGGAAGATTTACTTTTTGCCAGTGTATAAAAGCAAACTCTAAATGAGTATATCCGATTAACGATGATCTTATATACGGCGATAATTGCAGCGCTAAACCAAGATGGAGCCACAGCAAGGAGGGCGTAGAAGCCAAGAAAAGCGAAAGAATGTCCCGTGACCGTCCATGGGCTATTTATACGGCTATACGATGACGATCCATGTTTTCTGAAGCAAAAGCCTTATAGAAACATCAGTCATCCTTGTAACGCTAAATGTTATGAGAAAACAGTACGTTACGGCAAATGTTGATATTAGGCGTGCGGCGCAGCGTTTTTCCCAGCTCCTGAAGAAGATATTTTTTATGACACATGAAATATATTGTGTAAACTTAGCTAAAAAAGGATCGCTGTAGCGATACTCCCGCAGGCAAACCTTAGTTGTTTATTTGCTGGAGATACGTTTCCAGTTCCCGAATTCTTCGTTCGCAGCGACCAAGCCCAAGTCTTGCCATTATTAAGTTGTTCAAGGAACCATTGGTGTAGTTTCCGGTAATTCACAAAGAGCCGAATGATGCCCAGTCTCGCGGCAATGGTAACATATAGTCGAGCGCTTCTTGCAAAATTGACCGCCAGTGCAATACTCCAAGCAAAGAGTGCATAACCTTTTTCCAGCTACGAGATGTCTCCTATGCTCCAACTGTACTGACTACGTGGCATGAGTCAGAGTAATGCTCTCCCCTTGCTTCGCAGAAGACGCAACGCATGTATCGCTCCTCTCTGAAGCGAATTTCTCCGCGATCGAATCTTCTCGGGGGGCAAGTTGGTTTTTCCAGTAAAGCTTGGATGCTCTCTCGAAAGCTTAACTCGGCTTGTCGTAATTGATGTAATTCTTGTTCGGCTCGGCGCCGTCTCATCGCAAGTGCAGGATTTTCTGGTTCTTGTGCATGTCTTGGTAGATCATCTTCTCGTTCCTGATTTTCACGCTCTGGCGGGTTCTCCGGTTGCGCATCTTGTCGCTCCTGAATTTTCAGGTTCCTGGAGGATTTCTTCAGCTGCTCGTCTTCTTGTTCCTGATTTTCAGGCTCTGGAGGGTGTCTTAGTTGCGCATCTTCACCTTCTGCTTCTAAATCATAATTTCTTCCATGAACTCGGCATTTTCGCGTATGATTTCTTGTTCTTGCGCTTCCAAAGGAACGCCCTCCCCCACCGCCGGAGGTTCGTGTTGATCCATCGGTTGTTGATCAAGCATTTCGACGTTGTTTCGATGCTGAATGACCTCGTTCAGTGTGGATTGAATCTGACGGAGTTGCTCGGTGACGGATTCTTGAAAAGTTACCGCGTTCACTAAATTCTCGTCTTGAAAGGCAGCTCGAAGGTCACTGAGACTAAGTCGATGTTCATCAAGAAGTTGAAGTTGATCTGCTACAGCTGTTTCGATGATTTCGGGGTCCATGAGAAGGGGATCGTCGTCATCGTTCAGCTGTTCTTTTCTCATCCAGGTATTCCAAATCGTTGCAGAGATTGTACCTCTAGCTATGAGCAATGGCGGTACACAGAATAAGGTACGGATCTGACATCGGACAAATAAGAACTCTAGGCGCATCCTGTCGCATTTGATTTCCAGCAGTTCCAATTCATGGAAACGTTCCTTCCAATCAGCTTTTGAAGTATGGAGGTTTCGGATGCGGGAACTTAGGGACGAGATCCTTTTAGTGCATTCGTGGAACTCGTGACAGCGGGCAACGATATTCTTGTAGAGCTGCTCTGGATTAGGAAGCGTGGGAATAGCGTGGCGCAGTTTTCGATGTTTCTGTTTCTCTTCTTTCAGGGCATTCTTGCAGTCCATTAGTTCTTCCTCGAGGGCTGCGTTCAATTCACGTAGGCGCCTGTTTTCATCGCGATAGTCCATCATCTGAAAATTAAGTGACGTTTGGTATTACTTTCTTATTCTCTACTTATTACTCAGCGCTAGCGCACTAAAGGGCTAATGGAGTTTCTACTAGCATGTCAGCATGTGTGGACTTTTTTTTTCGGTCGTTGACTACGCGATTTTTTTCTCTGGCGTGCGTCGCTGTGATCGAGTTAATAGACGATGCGTCATCGCTAATGTTGCTCTGAATGGGAGACAGCTGATCGACCACAGTACTCTCAAGAAAACGGTAGGGGCAGTTAAACCCATTGCACTTATACTTGCACATGCGCAGAGGACTATGATTGCTCCAATTAGCAAGGCGACGAACAGCGTTTTGTATCGGCTGAGAATGACATCAATAATATGTTTGAAGTCGGGCCAGTCCCACTCATTGTAGGCGTTGCTATCTCCAGTGATTGCAGCTAGAATTGGGAGATGAATTGAATTGATGTAATTCAAAACCCCACTTACTATGAAATGGTTGTGAATCGCGCCGCAAGTGATCGTGCAGTTCAACAGTTGTCTGGCTGAATCCAGATTGAATCGCAGCGCTGATTCTGGTTCATGGGGTGCGCAAGGGACAACAAAAGCGTTTTCAACGCATAGTACTTCTCCCATTGTATCTTCTTCTGCCTTACAACGGATGTAGGCCACAGCTCCTTTTAGGCAATGGTAGCATCCTTGAAGCACTGAGTTTTCAACTATGCATTTATGGTCCTTAACTTCTAATATAGCTGTGTCAAAGGTGTGGTGAAAATTGACCACAATTTCGGATGACACCATGTGAGGAATCTTTGCTACGACCGTAGAGTCTCTGCGTCGAAGGTTCCAAAACGGTCCATTTACTGGAAATTTTAGAGCTAAATCATCGAAATCTTTTTCAAGATCAAGAGTGGGGCATTCGCAGTGCACTGAAAATTCTGCAGGGGTACATTCGCACTGGTCAAGCAACGAACACTTCATTGTTTTCGCATGTCTTCGGGACTTGCAAGAGAGACTGGGTCCACTAGAACGTCTCCATATAGAGGTATCGATGCCGTCTGTGATGAACTCGCTGTTTAGTGCCGGCATTGGAGGAAGTGTAATCATTGTCATGGTTAATTGAAGGATAGGTAAATCAACCGGAACATTGGGAATAGCGAGAATAGTGTGCTTCCGTTTTCCTGATTGAATATTCTCTATGACAATCTCGAGTTTAGCTTCCTCGACCCAGCGCATGCATCTGAATACTTCGTAGATCTTGGTGGATTTTGGCGCCGCATACACTCGATAAAATAGGCATCCGGAACCGGGTAAAGCGCAACCACATCCCAATCCGGCGCAAGATTCTAAGCATCCCGTGCGTCCTGGGTATCTGTTACCTCTCTCTAGTTCTGGTATAAGGCTGGAACTGTTGACCCCGGCGCATTTTCTCCCTGAGCACGAGCCCATAAAGGGGCACCGCTTGCTATCGACGATCTTTAGTTTGACAGAACGCGTAAAGAAAAGCGTCTCCTGTTCGCAACGTAAATAAAGCCCTTTCCATTGTACCTTCAGATTTCCGATAAGAGTATTATTGCGAACAAGACGTAGGCAGGCTTGGTTATGGAAGCTATTAATTTTGAATATTTCTGTTAAAGTGACCGTACATCTTTCGTTTCCATCTGTCTTTTTGCAAACGGTTGAATGGTGCTCGAGAACTTCTACGTGTTGACAGCCATTCATGGTTGAGCCTTGCGCAGCGATTAGGGAAATTACGGCAAGAGCGGCTGCGATGCGTTCGCTTCGAGAAGTTTTAGAAGGGCTTATGAGTTTGTGCCCGATTTTTATCAGACATCGAAGAGCAAGGCGCAACAGAAGTGTCAAGGAGATCCGTATGCCGGAAAGTAGAAGGCGTATGGGCTTGCCAATCGTCATGGGCACATAGAGAAGTATATAGAAGAAAGCCACTATGCTATACAAAATAAGTGTGACCATTATTATTGCTCCCAGTGGCCAACACTCAGGATTTAGTAGGATAGGTAAACATATCATACATCCTATATTAGAGCAGAAGTCCATTGCTCTACAGACTGTTTCGATTATTTCAAGCTGTCCATTGGATTCCCACTTCAAAATTACATTGTGATCGTGTAAGGTAATATCCGCTGGGAACTTTACAAGATGAGGATTTGATACCCAGTTCTGAATCTTGCAAACTTGTTCTGCGCAAATTTCGAATTTTAGGGGCTTTGTTGCATGTACTTGTATCCCAGTATCTGTGCATGTCATGCGCATCTCTGATGTTGTATTACCAGATGCTAAACGAATCAATGAGACCAGCATGATATGAAAGAGAAACCATCTCGGAACGCGATGTTGCTGCTTTTTTGGACCTGTGGTGACGTTATGAACATAATTGACCGGTAGCCTAGGTCTCAGATTGTAGCTGTTGCTTCTTTTCTCAGGGTCAGGTACTGTTTCTTCTGGATGTGGGGCCAATGATGGTTGTTGCCCGTAACTGTCGTGCCTAGAGTCAGATATCTCAAGGGGTATCAGCAAATTTATTGGTCTACGAATTTTCCTTTTTGTAGCGGTTACGAGCTCGACTTCTCTAATCTCGCCGTCATGACTAGGTTTCATTTGCGTGATGCGCGCCATTCTCCATACGTTCCTTGGAAGAATCGGATCGCTAACTAAGACTACATCTCCCAGGGTAGGATGCGCTTTTCCTTGTCGATGATCCGAGACTGTCGTTTTATGGGTCTCTCGTAATGATGTTAAGTATTGATTTTGCCAGATATTCCAGAACGTTTCTGTTTCCTGGACGGAGGATTGAAGTGCCTCAACTGTTTCTTCTCGGTAACGAAGTGTTCGAAGTTCGTCTGGTGTCAGATAGTCAGGGTCTTCTTCGTCCACTTTGATGTTGTCGAGTGGAAGCGTAAGCGTAATTCCATGGTGCAAAAAGTCAATAGGTCGGACCGAACTCAGCTCTTCTTGTGTTGATGTTTGGTATGTTAAAGGTCGAGAGTTCAAGCACCCCTCAGCTTCTACGACGAAGGTATGAATATCATCAAAGGTACGACACCGTGAACCGCGCATGGCCTTATATAAAGCGTGTTTAATGGACTTAATCAAGCGCTCGTAGAATCCTCCTTGCCAAGGTGCGTATGGCGTAATATGATTCCAGCGAATTTCCCTATTTGTGAGTGTATTTGCTATGTCGATGTTAATCGACTGCTGTTGATTAGACAGTATATTAGCGCTGAGCAAAAAGGTGGGTGCATTATCGCAAGTAATCGATTCCGGACACCCTCGTCTTGCGATGAATCTTCGCAGCGCATTAAGGAAATCGCTTGTGGTCATGCCTTTCACGACCTCTAAATGAATTAGGCGTGTGACAGCACATGTAAAAATGCAGCCATACAATTTAATCTTACTCCCGTTTTCCGGTGCAAGGGGGAAGGATCAAAAAAGTCCAAACCAGAGTGTTGAAAGGGGCGAGCTTTCCAAACGCGTTGTTGTGGTAAGTCCGCACTGTCGGGGTAATGATAGGGTAAGGCATTAAAGCGTCGACATTTTACACAGTGGCAATGAGCTTTCGGACTTGCTGCCGTAGTTTTGGGATCCAGTACTGCTCTCTTACAGCAGCTATGTGTGCTCTATCCCTTTGTGGTAGGTCCCGTGAGCTTCTTGGATGATCAGTGTTGCTAGCGGCGTGTTTGGAGTAATAAAAATGGGGTACTTAGCGTCATTACTCAGTTCGGAGTTTCCCAGCCTTCCTTTCGATCGCCATATGTGGTTGGTGTCCTGGAATAATTGAAGGGTATTCTCCATAGATTTCCTGTATTCCTTTGGCAGGTAGATTCGTTGATGATCGCGAATGAGAGCACATCGCGCCGCTTTGATCTCTTGTCCTTCTAGTGGTGTTACCGCATCTGTTATATTTCTCAACTCTGGGATATTCTCCAAAATGCTGTTTCTTCTAGTTTGAGTAAGGACGTGTAACAATCTTTTCACAAATCGAAGGACTAGTGCTGTTACTCTTTTTGCTTTTAAGAATGATCCGTGTCGTTTACAATCGAACAGATCCTGAACGGAAGAGGAGGAGGTTGAGATAGCGTTGATTGTAGTCGGAAGATTATTGTCATCATTCACATAATTGTTCACTGGTGTCAATGTATAGGGAGTGGTGTTCCATTGCGATATAGGTAATTTTAGAAATTCCGGTCCGTGCCACCATATATGGCTGTTTAGTTGTGTCTTAGATAGTCCTCTTGTTCCTGCATCCGCTGGATTTTCGGAGGTTTTTACATAGCCAAAAGCCACACTAATTCCATCGTTTTTCAAGTCCTGGGCAATCTTGCGTATTTCACGTAACCTATTGGCTATCAAGACCCCTAGCTCTTTGCCCTTGTCAGAAGAAAGCCAGTTCAGGACAATTTGTGAGTCTGAGAATAGATAGATGTTCCAGGGATAATTGGGTATGCACGATTTCAAAGCTTTCGTTACGGAATGGGCGAGGCGCATAGCTAGGGTAAAGGCATTTAGCTCCAATTTTGGCATTGTTGTCTTTGTTTTCAACGAAGGAAGTTTTCCTTTGGCCATAACTAATGTAGAGGTATTTTCGCCAAATATATAGGCGCACGCGGCGATGGCAGTATCACTGGCATCTGCGAATACTGCCAAATTCATCTGTTGTGATGGAGAAATGCGCCGTGGTAGTGACTTTGTGAAACCGTTTATACTGTCAACGATTTCTCCCCATTGTTTGCTAGTTTCCAAAGGCAGCGTGTCGTCCCAATCTAACCGTTGTTTCCAAAGGTCTTGCTGGAACTTTTTCGCTCGAACTAGTAAGGGAACAAGCCATCCAAATGGGTCGTATATCGATGCTATGTGACGCGCAACCTGTCTCTTGGTTACCACATTCGTTGAAGGTAGAGAGCAATTGATGTCTAGCGAATCGTTTTCTGTATCCCAAGGGATGCCCAGAACTTTCTGTGACTTCGATTTGGCGCACGCGAGCTCTGGCAAATGTGACCGCAAAGTCTGATCGTTAGAGAAAAATTCTCTCAAATTCATTCCCATCTCTCTAAAGATTTCGCGAGCGCGCAGAGCTTTCTGACTCGTTTCTTCAACGGTGTTTGCTGACAGAATGAGGTTGTCGACATATAAGTTATCTCTGATTTCTTCTGCAAGAACATGGTCTTGTACAGCGCAGCGAAGGTGGTGAATGGATTGTAGCACCTAGTAAATAAGGAGACACATTGAGTCCAAAGGTCACGCGAGTGAAGCGAAATGTGGCTATGTTATGATCATCGGGTGGAGCTTGGATATCTTTCACCCACAAAAATCGAGTCGCGTCTCTATCCGCTTCGTGTAAATGAACTTGCAAAAATGCCTTTTCTACGTCGGAGGCGATGGCGTACTTGGGTATGCGAAAGCGCAGCAGCATGGCGTATATTTCGGGTAAGATAAGGGGACCTTGATGGAGCGCATCGTTCAAAGAAGGACTGTCTTTGAAATGTGCCGAAGCGTCAAAAACGATGCGCAATTTTGTAGTTTCTTTGTTTGGTGTGATGACCGGCTGATGAGGGATGTAGTGCAGTACCGAGCCTGCTGCAGGTGAATCGCTCGGGATTTCTTCTATTATGCCCTTTTCCTGCTGCGCAACGAACGTATTATTGTATTCCTCTAATAAGTGGGGCGTCTTCGCAAGCATTTGAATAACTGAGCGCAGGCGCTTCAGAGCGATTACCCTATTAGAGGGAAGTGGCGGATGATATTCTTTATACGGTAAGCGTACATAATATCCATCCTCTCGTTTCTCTATGGTGTTTTCAAAAAATTGGGCCACCTTTGCATTGACAGCTTCCTTCTCTGCATCGACTGTTCCTGTGAATTCGTCTACACCGGCGGAGTCTATGCGCCAGTACTTATCCCATTGTTCCAATTCTTGGTCAAATTCGGTGATGGAATTCATTACTGCTACCGTAGGGTATAATTTTTTCGATTCGTTTTTGCTCAACATACAGCTTTGCCGACCAGTGAGCAAATACCCTAACTTGGAAGGTAGTAGTTGTAACCCTGATGGTAGTCTGTAGCGTGGGTACGGGACATCCAAAAGCTCCCATAATTGGTCGCACCCGAGTAAAATCTGAGGCATAGAGTCCTTCTTTTCAAGTGATTTGGAGAGGTTAATATCATGTTGTGTGATGAAGGCAAGGTCTTCTTCATTGAGTTGCACCCTTTTCTGTTGGGTGGTGAGTATCGGTGTAGTAAGTAGGCGCAGTGAATGTTTATTGCCCTGCTGATCCCAAATATCTAAGTTGGTCCATTCACATATCGTTTGCTTAGGTATATCCGTACCGAAGGTATACACTGTAAGCTTCGTTTGACACTCGCCATTGATGCCAAGTTCCCTAGCTAGTTCGTTACTTATAAACGATTGGTCGGCTCCGGTGTCCAAAAGGACTTCGACCTCTTTCCATTGATCACGGTGCGTGTCCTTTACTTTCGCAACCCCCGTCAATAACAAGACGTTTCCGTGTTCCGCTATTTGATCACTCTTTTCAGTGAGAACTGTTTGATCGCTCTTTTCAGTGGGAACTGAGTTGCTATTGATGGTAGAGAGTACTGTTCCTATAGAGTTTTCGCTGTCATCCGATGGTTCTGGGGGAAAGGTCAGATCGATATTTGTCTCTACTGCGTGTGCCTGCACTTTTGGTGACTTCAGTTGTTGTTGACGTCTTTCCTCTTTTTGAGGTCCGCGCGAGGTCTTTGTGCCCTTTAGTGGCGCTGAGGATGTCGGTGTTACAAAACGTGCTTGGGCAGGGCGCTCGTGGTGACCGCGTTGTGGACAGAGGGTATAATGATGTTTACTTCCGTTGCAGGCCTTGCAACCATATCTCATACAATCTTGAGTGAAGTGTCCCGGAAGGCTGCAATTGAAGCATCTATTTTTCTCTCGGAGGGCAGTTTTCCTCTTTTCGATTGTGGAATACTTCTGACAATCAAGCGATTTATGACCACTGCTGTTGCAGAAGATGCATGTGACTGGTCCTTTTGCGGCGTTGTAAGGGCTACTCATTTTTTTGCCTTGTTCTCGAGCGCGTATACTGGAGCTGACATTTTTACCTATCATTTCACTTATACGTTCTTCAGTTGATATCACTTTATCAAGGTCACGTATGACATCATTCATGGACCAATTCACTTCCTCTAAACCTGAGCCCATTCGAAGTGCCAATACTTTCCTTTGAAGGTCTGTGGAAAACTTTGAAAGGATTTTCTGAATGATAAAGGAGCCATTGAGATGAACACCCTCTTTTTCTAATTGGCTCACAATAGGAATAATGTACTCCAAGAGCCTTCGTTGCTCATGAATAAGAGTACTATCTGTTCTTGCCTTCTCAAGGCGAGATTGGAGACACGCGATAAATTTCGCCATGTCGCCATATTTCGAGCGCAGATACTCAACTGCCAGGTCATAGTTTTCCTCAGTGATCGGGAAGCGACGAATGCTTTCACGCGCCTCTCCTCGCAGTGCCTTCACTAAGTAATTGAATTTTTGCAACTTCGATAAGGGCTGATTATGAACGTTTTCGGAAAAGAGAGTCCAAAAGTTTTGATATTCCCATATCTGTCCGCTAAATGTTGGTATAGGGATAGCGGGTAACTTAGGACTTGAATAAACGAAGGTTCCCATGTGCGCGTTTGGTGAGGTTGCTGTTCCAGCTATACTCGCGGCGTTTTGGTTAGGTGGCATTACCATATGATCACGGGCGCTTGTACGTCTGCATTCGAGTTGTATGGCCACTTTTTGAGCTCGCTCTAATGCGCTTTGGGCCCTTTCGATATACTCTTGTATTTGTGCCATTTGTTGCTCATCGATTGAATCTAATAGTGAGTCAATCATAGACACAAATGTATCTAATGTCTCGAGAACTAGCTTAGAAGTAGACTTGAGTTGCAGCACAAAACACTGTACGCGCTGGGACATTTCGTTGCTCAAAAGAGACTGATCGTCACTTATCTGAATGTCTTCATTTTCTGATAGTAAACGCTCTAGGTTATTGCAATACCTAGTCAAAAGACCCTTTTTTGACTTTAATTCAATTGGTCCTGCCATAACTGTATTTGAAAGAAGAAAAAAAAAACGAAATTTGCGCCGTAGTCCTGGATAAGTAGATCTCCCCAGCGCTAGCGCCGACGACAAAAGAAAAGATCAAGCGTACCGTTCAGATTCTTCAGCAGTTGTCCGGCTCAAGTTCGAGTTTGCCGATGCACCATAAAAATTATTATATAGATATATACGTTTCGTCGTCTGTAGCTTTTTACCACGCGGATAAGGTCCAAACACGTAGGAAAACTGTTGCAGGAATATTGGAAGATATTTAATTTTTTGCGGGTTGTATAAAAGCTAGTAACTGCTAAATGAGTTGAATACGCTTAACGATGATCTTTATAAGGCGATAATTGCGCGGCATAAACCAGAATGGCAGCCAATAGGTGAAGGGAGGAGGGAGGTTTAGAAGACAAAGAAAAAGCGAAAGATAATGATCGCCACGACGTCGCTTTTGGTGGGGAGCTATTTGATGACGGCTATAACGAATGACGATCATGTTTTTCTGAGGAATAAAGCTTATGAGCAAGTCAGTCATTCTTGCGATGCTAAATGTTATGAGAAAACAGTACGTTACGGCAAATGTTGATATTAGGCGTGCGGCGCAGCGTTTTTTCCCAGCTCCTGAAGAAGATATTTTTTATGACACATGAAATATATTATGTAAACTTAGCTAAAAAGGATCGCTGTAGGCAGAATTAAGCAGATTGCACACAGTAGTTTTCTCACTGGATAAGGGGAGAGCCCATTTGGTAGACCAATTACTCACTTCATCAATGGATTTTTGAAGGCGAAAGCGGTCGTCATCAGATCTTATCGCACAGTATAGTTTGACATCGTCAGCAAAAGCAACACATTGGACACCACAACCGGTAATGAGGTATGGCAGCTCGTATGTGAAGATGTTAAACAATAAGGGGGACAAAACACCGCCCTGGGGAACCCCACTAGGGGCCTGACGTGGAGAGGATAAAGTGCAGTTGACTCTAACCATAAACCTGCGATTGCTCAAGAAGGCGTGGATCCAGCTAACGATGCGCGGAGTGCACTCCTATCAGAGAAAGCTTAAGTAGACGTAGTGGTTAGATGTTATCCACTCTGTAAAAGGGGGCGTTATTTGAAAAATCTAAGTAGACAACATCTACGCAGGCTCCATCATCTAAATAAATGGTCCAGTCATTAAGGGACTGAAGCATGGCCGTCGTCGTGGACTTCCCTTTTTGAAAGCCGTGTTGTAGAGGCGAAAGTATCGAGTGTTCCCTGATATGGACCTCAATCCTATTCTTTAAAATCTTCTCGAATGTGCGTGCAAAAATGGAAGTGGTACTAATGGGGCGGTAATTTACCAGAAAATGCATGAAAGGCGATCAATATGCAATCTGAATAGGATATGGACGTGTGGGGCTAGGCCTTATAAATATCGGATAAAGCTTTGTTTGTAGTTATAGGATACCTGATAATAGGAAATTTCTGTGTAATAGTCCTTGTCTACTCTGGAAGAATAGTGTCAGTTGAAGGATTTTGTTCAAATACGACGCTTGTCGCGAAAATACTTGGTTTTGGGGAACAGTGATACGGATTCGTCTTAAGTATAAATGTAGGTCGTATCATGCTATGAGAGGATGCAATAGCGTCACGTTGCTTCCAAATATAGTGTAGATAGTGCGCGTGTCCATTAGAAAGGAAATTAGGAACATCGTCGATAGGTTACTTCTGCGAACCGGAAGACGTGGCAGAATAGAAGGAGTGAACAGCTAGCAGTGGAAAAATCACTTAAACTCCTCGGCGAAATGACTCGATAGGGTTCAAGAGAAAAATCTCTAATAAAGTAAAGGGGCGCTTCAATTTTGTGAATTTGCCTTAGTGAGACGCGTGATAGGACAAAATAAGGGCAGCGGGGGGTAGGACGATGAAGAGGACGAACGAAAGGCCCGGGGATAGGTGTTGTTCCGTAACCCACACACCAAACCACGGTAAGGACTGAAGAGGGCGAGTTCTTGTGGCGTAGCTGTTCAAACCCACAACGCTGGCCCCAAGCTCCCAACCGAAAGATCGACGATGTGGCCAGGAAGATTCAAGTACGACGTTCATCGGAATGACCGAGACGAGTAATCCCCCGCCGCTACCACCCCCAACGCCGTTTTCCGAACTGGAAAACTATTTTGTAACATCGAATAGCAGAGCGTTGGGCCTCATCCCCGCCTGACCGACACACACACAGTTGCTTCTCCGCCCCCCACAACGTCAACACGAACTTGGCCATAAACATCGATTCGTACGAAAGCCTTACGACCCGAATCGGACGTTTGAGATTGAGAAGATGTGGTTCAACTCCTGCTTTGACAATCTTCGTCGCCTACGCACCAACATCCAGCTACGACGAAGAAGAACACGAAGCATTCTATATGGAATTGGAGAAGTTCTACAGGGAAGATCATACCTTCTTTAAGGTCATCGTCGGCGACTTCAACGCTAAGATGCCCCTTTTGGTTTCTCATCTTCGGGGCCCTTTCTCTCAGCCTGTAGGTCGTGGATGACCAGTGAACACGATAATTGTGGACAGGCCTAGTTGAGAGTGCGATAATAGCAGTTACTTTTGAGCCGTGAGCTTCGCGATTGACAACCCATTTGGACACTTTTTGGGACGGGACAGTGCGTCCCTCTGGGTTTTACATTGACACTTCCCCCGCCTCACCTCTTCGCTCTGCGCACTTCCCTTCTTGCTCCTAAATGCCAACAGTATTTGTTCAGCTGCATGTGTTTCCGCTGCAACGCACCACGGCAACCGGTCCTTACAGGTGATATTTTGAAGGAGGGAGGGAGGCCCCACTCCGGCAGAATAGTCGGTAGTTAGTGGTACCGCCCTTACCCGCCTGGACCCCGCAGAGGGGCGAAAACTGAGCTGTGGCCCAGAAACCCCAGATTGGCTCCGTTGCCCTCTGAAATCCGCTTAAATTTTCAAGGCTTAACATCACTTCCAGTACTGAGGCATGTTGCTCGGACCAAAATTTGAAATGTCAACAGCAATTATGCGTGCCTCTACAAAATCTTTTGTTAGCTCGCCCTATTATATCCACTCACCTCTCCATTCACATGATATAGAGTAAAAATTCCTAAAACATAAGTGATCTAGATCAAGGATGAAGCATACCTCGAAGACTGAATCATCGCCATTCACATGCGGCTTTGTTGTCCGAATGAAGAATATATTGTCCAAATTCGACTTTGTATGAATCTTGGGGCATATTTTCAGAACAGAATAGTTTAGTACTGAGCTTCCGACCAAGATTGTCAATAGCTTTATTTGGCCGACGTTTCGGTGCTTTCACCTTCTTCAGAGCCTTTAGAGATGCTGGCCAGAGAGTCCACCTGCCACCTGAAGAATATATTCTTTCAAGAGACCAACGGAACAGAGCTCAACAAAAAAAAAGAACTGCAACTTGGAAGAACAATCATAGTATAAAATTAGTGGGGTTTGGAAATCCACATGGCCAAGGTGTAACTTAGTAATTTGAAAATTTGTGAGAATTTTTGAAGTTTCACAATCCAACTTTTTTGACTTCAAAGGGAAATACACAATGTTGTTGAAAAAGAGGAGAATGTAAGATGAAAATTGTGCAAGTTCTGTTCCAAAAATTGTTTTTATTATATCTTCACTACAGAGCTGCCATTGTATGTAGCACATGCATCGATCAAGAGGAGAGGATGCAAACATGCTTTGATGGCTAACAGTTACATGGAGTTTTTATGTTTTAATTTTGACAGCTTGCTGAGCAGAGTTGTAGCCTTTCAACATTGTAGAAAGATTCCGGAAGACCACAGAAAAAGAGGCAGAAAACGTAGAAAGTGAAAAAGGAGTGAAGAGGGGTTCTGCTAATCGTCCCTATGATCGCTAATCGACCAGAACCGAACACTTTTCGTAGCTAGATGCATACTATACCGCCCCTAATTTTTGTTCAATCGACGAAATGTGATACAACTTTCCGTAGCAAACCGTCGTTTTGCTGTAACTTATGAAAATATGGCGCAAATGCTATAAAATTTATACCATCGGATAGCACTGGTCATGACGAATCTAAAGATGTAGCGAACTCCCGATTTCCTCGAAACCTTCGGCCTTGTTTTCAAGGAAACGAGCGATTGAGTCTCTTCTTGCCAATAGCAGTACCTGCGGTCATAACACCATTGCAAACCCTCTAGTTCGACTAGGAAATTCAAAACATGTATTCCGAAGCTGGAAATGTGAACATTTTCGGAAACAGCTTGCATTCGCGATCATTTTGGTACCAATCTTAACGGGATTTCAACAAATTTCAATTGTAATTTTAAGTTTTAGTCTCCACTCTCTTCGGGATGTGACGATTATTCGAGGCCGTTGAACCCTTGTACACGAAACTGAAATCTAGACATCTCTGCTCAATTACGTATAGTTTTAAAAGTTTGTCGACGTCAGTCCTTGCCCAAAAACGGTCCCTCGATGGATGACCTCCTCTAATTACGTCGACTAACTGGCCACTGGACTGGATCGATCTGGTCCTGTAGTTATACTGGGTCGCTTACCCCATGCATCCTGACGGTTGAGATTCACACAGTGATGTGCCAGAAATCCATTCGGTTTACCTGTTACTTAACTATGAAACCATTATGAACGATTCAGCTTTTAATGGTGTTGCTTGATTATCAGGCGGCAGTCAGAATAAGCTGACTTTTAAAGTTTTTGGGAATAGTTTCGAATTTAATTCCATAAACAGGTCTTATAGGTGAAATCTGAAATACCCCTCGTATGTGCTTAGGCCACGAATGCAGTCCCCACTCGCTACGAACGAGCTGGCAAAATTGAGAACAGGCGCCGCGCATTGTAGTACTTCCATGCAGGATCGTAGCGGTATTTGAATGCGAGTTGGCCTATACAACTTGCAGAGGTTAGCCGATGTACAAGTCAGTGTTTCTGTCCTCCTGGACAAGTTTGATGCCAATCCACTGGCCAGTGATGAAAGGCCCGGTTGACCCGGTCGCCGTAGAGCCCAGTTTTTGATTCCAGGACATTCGCTGTCGTTGGGCAATTAAGTTGGAAAATACTGGATTGAGAATCCTAATTACTGGATCATGGAGGATATAAACGAAGTCAGATTCAACCAGGGATCCGAACTGAGTCAAGATACCAAAATAAAATAATAACTAAAGCCCAGTAGATCTTCAAAAGCAAAATCCCGTGGGACTCAACTCACTTGAAGTTTCACGCAAAGTGTCCCTTAAAGGGGTTACGAAGAATTTATGAGATTAGCGAAATATTGTGCAAAGTGTGGGACTCTTCGAAAAGATGGAGCCCATTTCAGTGTTTCAAAATGCGTTGAGTTTCTTTCTTCCCCCCATAGATAGAGATAGAGATTCTACCTGAAGAATCAGAATGCTCCTGAGTTTTAGGATTACCAATGAACATAATCGATTTGTTCAATTGACGCTAAATAACAGCTGAAGAAATTGGGGAGAATAATCATAAGGCTTTATATAAAGTAGATTTTGGCACTTCACTATGTGCATCTTAACCGGATGCATGCGGTAAGCGATCCAGTATGACTACAGGACCAGATCGATCCAGTCCAGTGGCCAGTTAGTCGACGTAATTAGAGGAGGTCATCCATCGAGGGACCGTTTTTGGGCAGGACTGACGTCGACAAACTTTTAAAACTATACGTAATTGAGCAGAGATGTCTAGATTTCAGTTTCGTGGACAAGGGTTCAACGGCCTCGAATAATCGTCACATCCCGAAGAGAGTGGAGACTAAAACTTAAAATTACAATTGAAATTTGTTGAAATCCCGTTAAGATTGGTACCAAAATGATCGCGAATGCAAGCTGTTTACGAAAATGTTCACATTTCCAGCTTCGGAATACATGTTTTGAATTTCCTAGTCGAACTAGAGGGTTTGCAATGGTGTTATGACCGCAGGTACTGCTATTGGCAAGAAGAGACTCAATCGCTCGTTTCCTTGAAAACAAGGCCGAAGGTTTCGAGGAAATCGGGAGTTCGCTACATCTTTAGATTCGTCATGACCAGTGCTATCCGATGGTATAAATTTTATAGCATTTGCGCCATATTTTCATAAGTTACAGCAAAACGACGGTTTGCTACGGAAAGTTGTATCACATTTCGGTCGATTGAACAAAAATTAGGGGCGGTATTGTATTAACCCAAGATTTCGTTTAACTTCGATAATTGTTCTTGGATTGCATTTAGGATAGAAACGCTTGTTGGTTTTTAGCTATCGGCTAGCTGATTCTTCAGCTGTGGTGCGGATTAGTGGATATCCCAAAAGTCTAGGCTCACACTTATAAATGTGTAAGTGGTCGTGAACAGATGTTCAGAAGCACATTTCAATAGGTCGTATCTCGATTGACAATTGGAGAAACGTTTAACATAAACCAGAATAGAATAACACCCATAAAAGATCAGGTGTTGAAAATTGACGATGGTACGGTTTGTTTACCGCTCAGTGTATTCCGGATCGGGATCGGTCCATCGTCTCCTCCGCGCAAGATTCCACTTCTCGATGCGTGTTGAGAGAGCAGCAAAGTTCAGGAAGCGAAGCCCCAGGACAGTCATCAACTGGGACCACTTCGCTTCCCTCGTCAGCTTATGGGAGGATTCCGTCATCGAAAACATCGACGAGGAGTACTATCGGCTCGTTGAACATCTTCACGATTGTAGCTTCGGCTCTTTGAACATCTTCACGATTGTAGCTTCGGCTCTTTGAACATCTTCACGATTGTGGCTTCGGCTCTTTGAACATCTTCGCGATTTTGGCATTAAGGCAGAGTCTGAAAAGTCACCAAGGGACGTCTGTCTACGGAAACTCTCGAGCTGATACGCCAACGTGGAGCCGCACGAGCTGCAGGCAATCACCAACTCACGTCCGAGCTTGCGAAGCTATGCAGAGAGGCGATAAAGGAAGATCTCAAGGAGCGAAGAGCAGCAGTATTAGCTGAAGCAGCAGAGGCTGGGAGGAGCATCCGCAATGCCCGCCGAAGCTTTGCCAGCTACAAGACCAAGATGACCTGCCTCCGACGTCCGGATGGAACAGTTACTGCATCCCGAAGGGCAATGGAGAAAGTCATCCACGACTTCTACTCGGATCTCTTCGATAGCCATGTCCATCTGCCCACTTATCAACTGCAACAGGATGGATACGTCGTCCCCTCAGTACTCTCTTCCGAAGTCCGACACGCCATCAAGTCGGTGAAGAATCGTACAGCACCCGGTCTCGACAGGGTCAAACCGGAACATGAAGAATGCGC
>MU899455.1:0-10359 GCA_036418205.1 Ostertagia ostertagi | reverse complement strand
ATGGCTAATTACCAGTTGAGCAAGAGGTGCGGGTTCTAGTCCCGCCTGGGGCGAAAGTTTTGTTCACAACCCAGCATTCTTGTGAAACATTCGCAAGGCGAACTGCGGCCAAAAACAGCAGTTAACAAACAAAAACAAGTCAAAATATCAAATAAAAGTTGAACCTTCTCAAATGGTTGAACTCAAATGCAAATGGAATAAAAGGCACTTCAAGCCCATGAAAATGAATTCGTTCCCTCACAGAATCATCAATAACGACGCTTTCTCTCATACACTCGCCGTTTTCAAAAGCTGAAAGCTTTTAGGTTATTAAAACCCATTTCGAAACTTTTTCTGAATACTGCCGCCTGTTCGAAAGGTTCTGCAAAACATCGGAAACCCTTCCTGGCAGGTAGGAATCTTCCCAAGCACATTTCATGGACTTCTATCGGAAACGGTGCATGTCATTCCTCTGAACTACCGATGAACGATTTTCTAATACAGCCGTAGTTCGGTAACTTGTCCGTTCCCGATAATTTAATCATAGTCCCAAAAAAAACCTGGGAACCATCGAAAACAAGTACACGGAGCAAAACCAAACGTGGCATAGTCTTCGAATACCCGCTGCTTGACGCGCGCTGCTCGTTCAAGCAAAATAAAAACAACAACAACTATGGCTCCCCTCTTACGTCTTGCAAAACCCTTCACAAATGAGCCACACACACACTTCTATGCGGAGCGTTCAACAATCACCAAAAAACACGGCGCTACCACAAGATACGGGGGTATCCTCTAGGACTAACGATAAGCCTAGAAGGAGACAGTAACTTTGAGGGAAATCTTGAAGGCTCTTCTTTACTACCGAGGATTTCCTCGACCATGGCTCTATACTGTGCGAGAGTAGTGCCGAGAGTGAACGTACGCGCGGAGAGCACAGACGGCTCGCGCATGGCGAGTGTGAATGTCCGCGCGGAGAGCGTAACTGATCAGGCGAAAATCCTCGACGTGCCGTTGAGGAATCCTCGACCGATATTCACCCTGTTGATGAGGAATACTTTTTTCAGCAAAAAAGGATGTTTCAAGCGGTTCTAAATGCTCTGCCACCACACTGCCCCTGTATCCTGCGATAGCGCCAAAAAACAGGAAAGAATAGTTCGGAACCTCTAACACTCAGTATGATGGCTGAACAACGCTCAAACCAAGAGCGACGTCCCGTAAAATTTACCGTTGGTGTCGTCAGGCTTGGCATCGTGGCGCGGATATAACCTAGGAGGGGAGGAACTTTTGGGAACAAGAAAATGCTTGCACACCCCTCTCACAGTCTCCTCCTAAGGATTGGCCCTACGAGGGACTAGGGCAGGGAGAGCTGTTTTGTATGAGCTTCTGCTAATGATGCACCACCTGACGACACCAGCGTCGAATAACCTTCACACATTCTTTGTAAACACTGACAAAAGACTAAAATTAACGTGATGATATAGCAGGAGCAAGATGTTCTCATTACATACCACCTGTGCCCTCACCGATTGTTGCGGACAGGTCTTGTCGACAGTAATGAAATCCAAAGAAGTATGGAATGCAAGTTGAAGAATGGAAACGTGGAGCGATCTAGAATGCCAACATGGCTGACCCGTGACAAACGTTAACTCGTTTGAAACCTGATTCTTCTTCAACTGTGATTGATGAACTTTAGTTGTCCCTCTCAAAAAGAGCGTAAAAACGGTTTCGAATGGTCACATTTTTCAATCGCAAACAATGCGCGAGTTCCCTCAGCTTCACACGTGGGAAAGGGCAAAAATGAGCGCCTCAAAAGAGCGCTATCCTCGAAGGCAGCGTGGGAGCGCATCAGGGAAGCATATGCACCACAAGAAACAGTTACTCGGCTGCCAGGGAAGCGAGTTGCAGCGCTCTCACGACGGAAGGTTCCCTGGTTGCTTAGCTAGTATGTCTGATATCTATCCACCCACACATATTATTTGGTCTTATTTAATCCGTAATTTGGACGAGCAGCGGCACAAGTGGAGCAAGTCGATTGGAGAGCGGTTTGGCATAGTGCACGCTAAAGCCGTTTCATACGCTCATTCCCGAGGTGTCGCCTGTTCATGAGTGGAAACAACTGGCCAAAAAAATGAGTCTCATTTCGCATTTTTTGACGAGTTCTCTCCGCTTTTTCCTCGCCACCGACGTACCGTTGAGCCCCATCACGTCTCCTCTGAACCTATCTTAAAGCAACAGTTCAGGAACGGTTTCGCGGGAAAAAACCACCAATAATGAAGTTGTAGATGAAAACCAGACGATTAATGTATGAAAAACTGGAAAAAAACGTCGGGGAGGGTCTTAGACAGGTACTCTCCCTCTGCCGCTCAGCAATGGATAAAGACGCACGTTGGACGAGTTGTCTGAACGTGCCCGCTGTAAACGCGCTCCATTTTTCAATCAATTTTCCCTGTGGTCCCAAAACGAGCACGATTGCCGACGCGTCCAATGACGGCCGGCAAGGGGGCGGGATTGGGGAAATCCCCAAGAACACCCATGTTTGAGGGACTTTCCACCCTGTTTTTGAGTTTCTGAGGTAAGTTCGTTTATTATTTCCACTGCATATGTTCTTCACTAGGGCTCGTGTATCCCTCAGTAGTAGTGGCATTGAAATTTTCGGACCCTCCCTGAACTGTTGCTTTAAGCCTTCGTAATTGCTGCTTTGAACGAGACTCCAGGCTAAGCTCCAGTTATATGTTTGAGGCCTGGAGCCAATAAGATGACAATTGTCTTGTTGAGCACAGCATGTTGAATAAATAAGTAAACAAACAAATAAAAAACGATCCTTCACAATGATTCAAATTTCGCTACGACTTTTGCTCATCTTAAGCTATTATGGAATTCCGAAATGTCACAGTAGGAAAATTTCTTCAAGACTTTTAACATTGACAACTTATTAGGTTGACGCCTTCCTGCGCCTTTGTCAGCACCTCATACTCCTCCGCTAAAACAAGACAATGACCACCCTCCGTAAAGGGATGGTCATCCCCTGGTCTTACTACTTCGTCGCAGTTGGTTCAATCACGCACTCCGCAGGGTCAATCGTGTGTTGGACAATGTTGGTGAAATAGAGGGGAAGTGAGAGGATGTTTGCGGTTTCGGGGCTATGTCGACTGGTCTCAGAATCGAATACTATAGAATGAGCCGATGGCGATGATGGCGTGAAGGGTTGACCCTGAGGGGGGGTCGTATCGAGGCCCTCTAGAAGGGGGAGGGGGGTCGTAAAATTTTCGAATCGGTCCAACGTGACGGTTGACCTTGCCACTCCGTCCGCAAATAAACTTAACATCCCGAACGACGATGCCATATGGAAGGGTAACAGAGTCCCATTCTCGTTCTACGTGCGTTTTCTGTTAAGAGAACGATCCATTTCGTTGAAACCAGCACGAGCTACTTTTTTTCAAAGGGCACCTACATACTAGTTCTAGTTTCTCGTTTACAAAACCAATGACAACGTACACGAAATGTCGTGGAGTGTTGCTCCACGGCGCCTACGCAAATGCCATCCACAACAACACAATCAGCCTGTTGTTCCAAACAGCTATTGGACTTGCCGTATCCAATACAGTTTTCTTTGACTCCATCCATCAAAGCCAAATTAGGCTCCCCTTCCCCCCGCCAAAAACGCACCACTATATCAGCGCCGATATCAACATTTTTAAACTACAGGCAAAACAAATTCCAGGGGCGCTCAATCCACGCGTACCAAGCAACATCATGGGAGTTATGAAGCCCTACGAAATAGCAATTCAAAGAATTTTAAAATAGAGCAATTTCTCGGTCAACGCAAGCAAAAGCGGGCTCGTTTCTGCGCCAAAAATCTCCGTGCATCATCTGTTTACTGATCAAGTGCTGTAAATCACTTTTCCTACATATTGTACAATCCCCCAACCCCCTCCTTCTCCGGTTTACGGACTACTTGATTTTTCCTCAATGGTCCTGCCGCGATGGCTAGAGCACAGACGATTAGAGAACGGGTGAATGCCCTAGGACTAAGCCTTGGAGAGGAGAGGGACCCGCGAGAGAGCGCAGAGGCGGTTTAAAACTAGAACGCGGTAACGCGTCTCACTTTGCCGGCCCCCCAACCCTTCGTTGGGGGAAACAAATTAGACTGCGTTAGCCGCGTGCTCACCCGTTATCAATCCTCTTTTTCTAGGGCATGCATCAGCTTTTTTCCCGAATCTTTGCCTCTCTGGGTGCTAACTTAGTTGGGGGGCCACGCGGCGGCGCGGCAGTCTGCTCGCCTGGCATGTTCGGAAATCCGTGGGCCAGGGGGAGTGTAGCCAGTCTAGGGGGGTGGGGGTGAGGGCAGTCACTTGACATGCGTGAAAAGCTGGAATGTTCGAGTTTACACTGTCTCGTTCGAGAGAGCCCAGGTGAGCAGACTGCCGCGCCGCCGCGTGCCCCCCCCCCAACTAAGTTAGCACCCCTCTCTTCTATGGATTAGAACATAACATTATTGTGAACGACATAGGTCATTGTTTGTTCAAATATGCTCCAGTTTAGAAGAAGTTTTCCAAGCTCACCGAAACCGGCGGCTTGGTTCATTAATAGTTTTCATGCTATTCTCATGAACACGTCAATAAAAAAGGGTAGTGAAAGTAAATGCAAATCTAAAGAGACAGAAAAATACATGTTTCACTTGGTATAACCACATCAAAAGAGCTTTTGGCATCCACTACAGATAAAATGACTAAAATTTCCTTTTTCATTACCATTACATGTTCTTTAATCGGAACTTCGTCACTATATACTCTATTACCTTCTACGCATTGACTGTTACTGAGATGTTTTTGTACCACTGGTGCTTTAAAAAGTTATCAATAAAAATTCACGGATCCGAGGTGCGGCGGTCGCACTCGCAAAATCGGCCCGGTCCCACACGGCCAAAAAAGCCAAAACGCGCGCGGTCGTCAATGTGTTAAAGGCTGAGTTCAAGTAGTCCGTCGACCCTCCTTCCCCCGTTTGCTTTGAGCCGCTTTATGCCGTTGTCTTGTGCCATAAATCTGCAGAAGTAATCGGTAAACAACCGCCAGTCAAAACAGCAACAAACATCAAAAACAGAGCACGCATAATGAAGACACAAACAAATTAACAGTTTAAGACACGTCTCGTCGAATGGGCGGTTGGTTCGAGCGAACATGAAACAAGAGGGGGAAGAAGGTCAGCGAGGAAAAAAACAAAACCACCACAAACCCCTTTTAGTTGAGGTACTCATTTCTCGTGAGGTCAACCGTGGTACGGTGGAAAGGCTCAGCTTCGAGGAAAGAGAAAACGCGAAGATACGTCAGATGTAAGAGCACAGACGTCAGGTTTGCCGAGAATGGTAAGAATGGCAGCGGATGCAGCGCTGGATGGGAGCGTTTAGCGCCTTTCTGGCGCACCTTTGAGTCGTGACATTGCTACGATTCGCGCTCTCAAGAACCCTACTACCTCGGAAATGATTTATGATTTTTCGTGACGCGGGCCCTTAAAAGTTTATTGAAGGCGATTACGGTAGCAAACGCCATAAATCGATTCTTATGGATCATTCGATAAATAAAATTGCCATGAATCGTTGATTTCACGCCTACGGCTGCGTAACATCGAACTGATTGTCCCACAGATAAAGACACACGAAACTAGGGCGTGGTGTTCTTGAGGCACGACTGGGACTCAACTGGGTAAATAGGCCTAAAACAAGAAACTCCAATTACAAGCTAAGGTATGTGCGTAAGCTGGGCAAAAACGACACGCGTGAATTTGGTATGCAAGCCTGTTTTCTTTGCCGTAGCGCTGAATAGAGTTGTTTTGCACAGAAACACGCCACTCCTCACCGCCTCGTGAAGCGTAACGCGAATGCAATTTTTGTGGCAAGATAGGTTCAAGCACCGACAACAACAGACTTTTCAGCCGTACCCATCTTTTGGCTTTATATCCAAAACAGCGCCTATGTTTGCTTAAATATCATCTCAACATTGCATGTATAAAAGTATTCCCGCAACCTTATGATTGAGCCAAAGGCATAACATCAGGAGGGTCCACCGTCAGTTGAGTCGAACCAACAACCACGGTCGTGACGTTCGCACTTTTTCAGAAGTTTCACGACCCCTCCCCCTCTTTTGGGAAAGTCTCGATGTGACCTCTCACCACCACCCTGAGACTCAGGAGGTTCCCCCAATACCACCACTCTTCTTCCTGCCCCGACCACAGCCTCGCCATCATAGCGTTTCTAAAGTATTTGATTCTGAGACACCGGCACAGCACCCCGGCCACTCTTCGTGCTCTAAAACGGCGTCAAGTGGGGTGAGGGCATATATTACGTGCAATGAAACGACAAGAATTCCTATCTCTACCTCCCACCCAATTACATCCCCAATTACATCCATCAAATTCCTTCGCCTCACCATTCACTTAACAAATTATTAAACCCACTCAACACCTGAATGCTGCCACACCCCCCCCCCCCCCCCCCCCGCCCCCCACCCGCTCCTCCCCTTCCAAAACCAAACACAAATGCGACCTTATCCGAATAGTGCGAACGCACTTTGACCCTGATCACAACCCTTGCTTAAGCTTAAGCGCTTAGATTCCTTCCGAAATGGTCTCCTGAAACAGCATTGTCATGCCGTTTCAAACTAACGCAATTTTTCTCCACCTCACATCCCTACCAGACCCATTCAGTCCCACCTGAATGCCCCATCTAGGCAGCCCTTAGGCTCTCTCTTGAAGGCAGTAATCACGACGGCTAGGGGCGTTGCGATTTTGATGACGTCATTGAACGTCATTACTGGAAGAGCGTTGAGAGCGGTTCCAACCACATCCCTAGCTTAATGAGGGAATTGATTCATTAATGACCTTCAACGACGTCCTCAAAATTGCATCTGCTCATCGACATCACTGAAATAAGAATGACCTAGTTTCACTTTCCCAGGAATCTGTACTCAGGGTTACTCAAAGCAACGATGTCTATCATCAAAATCGAGAGCAAAAACGCGGGGCCTTGAAGCAGCTTCTCTAGATTGCGTCTCGATTCCAATTACTGGACTTGGAGCGTGGAGAAATGAGGGAAAAATTGCTCAAGACTGATTCTGCAACCACAAACACTTTCATTAATTTATATTTTGCCGGAAAATCCACAAAATAGATAGTTGTGAGCAGAACCCGACGAATATTTAAGAACAGAAGAGATACTCGAAAAACAGCAGAACAATTATGAATATCGAGAGCAGCACACACCAAACAATTATCTCAGAAAGTGCCAATTAAATTCAATTGTGGCGAGAAAGATGCCAAGTAAAATCTTAAGTAACAGTAGAAGGAGGGGTTACGATGACACAAACTTGTGAAATTTAAGATTTGTGCAAATCAAAAACAAAATCTGGCTGGTGGTCACAACTTACCGCATGGATATAGCATCAAATATAAGAAATCAGAAAAATGGGGCCCAATTTCCAGAAGTCACCGGAGAGACGTCAGATAAATCTAATACTATGTGTAATGATCACAATAATAATTAGTTATAAGCACACCTAGCCTCAGCCAGGACTCGAACCAGCCTGAAGTTTTCAGCACGAGCCACGGTCGAAGATTAAAAAAGGAAGCATATCCGCCTTGGTGGTAGAAGGTGGTCCCAATCGATGAGATAAGCGTTTTATTTTACGGCGGTGGGATCATATTTCAAATTTTCGGATAAGGGCTAATAGGCTGTATATTTGGGAGCAGTGAATATAGAAGTAGTGAGAAGACAGTGCAATATTTGCTTATTTGGCTGCTACATTCGCCTTCACTCCACCGCGAAATTACCTATGCCTTGGGGCGGGATTGAAGGCGTGCCACGTGATACCAGCTTCAGCTGCGGTGCAATGACGTTATTGACACCACTGACCAAGGAGTGGTAAGAGACGTGGCGCAAGAGAGTCGCAGAGGGATCGTAGAGAAAGGGGGATCGGGTCATATTTGTGGAGGTAGTGGGCTGCATTAGGCTGAACTTCCTCGACACAAGGCTCACCCTGATCGCGTTTTTCCGGTGGTTCTTTATCCGGTGGTTCTTTAAACCATAGAGCAAACCAAAAAGGCAACACGAATAGTGACGGAAAATACGACTGTGACTTGTTTAAGTGGGGAGGTCAGACAGTGGAGAGAGGCGTCGAGGACAACTTTAGAATACTACCTCCTCCCCCTCATTGAACACGTCACCAACCCCCTCGCGTTGAAGATTGTACCACTACTTGACCGTGGAATCAGGAGTCTGTGCTCTAACATTGAGCTCCACTCCTTTCAAAAACGAGAAGAGCGTCGGGTGCAGACCATACACCACAAGTGACGACGGCCTCCACAAAATGTAAATGTTTTCTGCCAATGAAATGATTAGCCTGTTGCAGTTGTATTCTATCAGTTGTCACTAATTACAACTATCATTTACCAAATCAGCTATCACTATGAATGACTATCAACCAGATTTGGCTGTCGTCATATGTGGTGTATGGTCTGCACCCGGCGGTCTTCTCTTTCTTTTTGAAAGGGAGGGTAGTTATAAGCATGGATATAATAATCTGCCCTTTTCTAATCTATTAAGCCAATATAAAAGGGGCATGCTTAGGCTTAGTCAGAAAGAAGGTTGAAATAAGCCCATAAACCAATTTTTCGGCAAATGGCTAATTTTACACTGATTTCATCACTGGAAATTTGATATGTGCAACACCATGTCCTTTTTTAATGAGCATGTTTCAGTCCATTTGATTGGTCAACATTATTATCTTCTATAATGGTGTTGCATTATCAGACCTTGCGACTTTTAATGCAACGCGAACGCAGTGAGCGCCGATATATCAATCAAAGAAATGTTCATTAAGAGCCAATTCAAAGTAGCCTGTTGAAAAAGATGCAAAAACGCGATATGCAACAAAGAAATCTGACTACTTGTTTTTTTTTCGATGTTTTCGACGACTTTCCAGCCATCAAAAAGCTAAATAGAAATTTTCGATACGTGATTGAAGCGAACAAGTAATGTAGATTGCCAATGATTCAGTTGGTTCAAAGACCAGAAGCGCGCCAAGGAACAATATGGCCTAAAGGACCGCGCCTATCTCAATTCCCCTCCTCCATTGACCAGAGAGCCAGCACGCGAGGTTAAAGATTAAACACAATGGAAAGGAGCCCACGACAATGCTAAAAAGTCCCAGCGGTGCCGGCTATACAAGAAGGCGCTAACCGAAGAATTCGATGTGATATAAAAAAACAAGAGTTCAACCATGCCACCTGCCCAAGTCTCACGTATCAAAAATCTGAAGTAGACTACACAACAGGGCGGATTTGCAGAAGTTTCGGCGCTATCGCGAGACACAGGGACATCCTGAGGGCGGGACCTACGAGGGAAATGAAAATTGCTCACATGCCCTAGAGTCTCCCCTTCCCGCTTAAGAATTAGTCCGCTTTTTATGAAAAGGAGATATTTTACGCGGTTTTAAATGCATTGTCATCAATGCCCCATATCTTGTGATAGCAACGAAGCTTAATTTGCTTTTTTTTACAAAGATAATATGCAACTTTTTTATTTTTTCGAGACATCAAAACTAGCATCAGCTGTCATGGAAGCGCCTTGTAAAAATTGGGGTCTCATCCAGTAAGGGGGAGCATGTGGTGTGACAGTTGCTCTCGTCAACAAAAATTCAAATTTTTACCGGTGGAGGGGGGATCCCCGGGGACCATTAACCATTCGTTTCCGTTTTTACACATATCCCAGAGCTTTCTTTCCCTGCGAAAATCTAAACCACCTTGGGTGATATGAACTGGCGCACCACATGCCAGCCCTGGCCCCTCCCTCTCTACTGAATGCGAGCCAAAAAAATTTAATTGGAGAAATCAGTCACAGCGCTTCAGAAATCAGATAGTAGGCGCGTACAAACTAGAAATATGAAATTCAAGAAAATGCTAAGTCATGAAAAAACTGAAGGAAAGGAAAAAGGGGCGCTATCGCAACACGAAGGGCATCTTCTAGGAGCAAGCCTAAATGGGTTCAGAGCTTCCAGGAAAATCACGCATTCTGGAGGGTCCTCCCTTGAGGGTTAGCCTTGATTTTGATGAAAAGGTGAGGTCTCACGCGGTAATAAATTTCCCACCACAATGCGCCTCCGGTATCTTGCGATAGCGCCCAGAAAGGATTAGATGGTGCAAAATCGGAAAGAAATTCCGAAAGCGGAATGCGTATGAATGGTATCGCTGGTAGTGGGTGAGAATACACAGGTGCAGACTACACACCACAACTGACGACGGCTGCGAGAAAGTGGTAGTTGACAACCAACAAGGAAATTATTGGTTGCAGTTGTATTCTATTAGCTATCTGTCTAATTCTACTTCGCTCGT
>MU899436.1:0-10183 GCA_036418205.1 Ostertagia ostertagi | reverse complement strand
ATTCCTTGAAATACCGAATAATTTCAGATTCACGTTTGATCACGAATTTCTCTCGTACTCCTATATGCCCATAGAAGATGTGATCAACTATACAAACACTTATATTGATATACCATTAACCATATGCTCGTCGGCAATTTGCGCGATCTGCTATTCCTATGTGAGTGCTGTCTTCAACACTGCTCTGATAAGTTAAGTAATCACGACAGCTGGAAGAGGTTGCATCTTTGATGGCGTCGTTGAACCTCATTGGTGAGTTAGAGCCCTCAGCGCGCTGGCAGGTGAGAAGATTATAAGTTCAGGAACATAGGACTGTATACCGTAACCCTCTCGACGTTGCACTGGGGCGCGCAATGTCACGTGTCATCGATTTTCCATGTGTGCTCGGCACCCACTTATCGTTTTCTCTGCGTTCTCTCAACGAAGAGAGAATGCGTCGAGCAAACTCGTCAACTATACAAAGCGCGGTTTGTGTAGTTGGCGATGCTGCGACGCCGCTCAATTTTTGGAATGCTGCGCGCCGGTGTGGCGTCGTTGGTCGTATTCCCTCGCAACCTAACAATGTTACGACATATGTGGCTGCGACCGCGCCCTGGCGCTAGTGTGGGTTAAGGTGTACATCCTATGTTGCTAAACTCATAATCTTGTCTGGCAGGTGTGGTTGACGCTCTGACGTCCAATGTCTGCATCAAAACAGCAGCCCTGCACCTGTCGTGATCACTGCATTCAGAGGCATAATTCGCGGTTCGTTATCTGAGCGACTTTTCTTTTGAATGGTAGCTGTGTTTCAAAGCACAAAAGTCGAGGAACTTCCGTGGCTCAAAAGTGCGCGGCGAAGGCGGCAAGGGCTTGCACGGTCGCGAAACTCGTCCGGGCACACCTTGCTCCCACGCTTGTACAAAGCTTACGAAAAGGAGTTTTTGGGTCCATTCGTCATTCTGTCCTGTTTATTTTTCCTTTACTAACACATCTGGCACCTCAGTATCATATTACGAGCATTGTAACACCCTTTCATCGACCAGTACTTGTGCTTACTAAATACCATCATCAAAATAGATTCTAGGTGATCTTCTTTGTGTGGAAGATGAACCACCTCTATATAAAAGGAGCCACAGGGAGCGGAAGCCGGCTGAAGGAGTTCAGGTAAAAGCAGTCAGTTCATTCGCCAGCAGATCAGCATGCTCGAGAAGTTTGATCTCAGATACGCACTACAATTCTGTGCATTTCGCTCTTCTACCTTGCGGCATGGGTGACGTTTCGCTTGTTTCCCGTGCTAATAGGAACCGGCGGTGTCGAGTATTTCGTTATAATTTCAATGAGTGTGACGGTGAATTCATCTGCTAACGCCTTCGTTTACATCACTTCAAATGAAGAGGTTCGCTTACCTAAACTGTTAAATGTGTCAGCACTATCATAACTTGTCTGATGCTCGCACACTGTGCAATATCAGAAGGGGTGGATCAGGAATAATGTCCTGGCTATCGCGACCCAGAACCATCAATACGCAGCACACGGCGTAAAATATGTGTGAGATTGGAGCGGGTTGTCGAGCCATATAGAGATTTGCTTTCGCCACGTCGTTTCAACCTCCCAAATTGTTCTAATCCACTAGGCTGGGCTCCCAACAAACTGAAGGTTGTCTAGAAAGACTGAAGTCTCAACCTGCCTTCAAAGCGAAACCTTGTCTAGTAATCACCAGCCTTCGCTTAGCAGTTCAGCTCTTCTACCACCGCAAAAGAGTAGGATCACCCGTGGCTAAGAAGGTGGCTGCTTTCAACAGCAGTCAGCCGCTGGGATCTATCGCACAAAAGATCTTGAACCTTGTAAGACCATTATGCCTACGCGGTTTTACTATTTGGATAGCAGCCGTAGACCCGCCCACGGTTCGATCTTTATGACAAAGATAATTCATCCATAACTTCTTCATCGGTAAATGTGCCTTCAAAGGCGTAGCTCACGATGAAAAGGCGCCCACTGAAAACTAATTGTTCAGTGGTGCAGGGACGAAGAAAAAAGCACGCGAAACGGTCCAGAATCCGAAAAATGGAATATCTTCATTGCCCATCGATTTCAATTTTTAAGGCTCTGCTAGATAGCCGTAATTAGACGGCAGGAGGGTGGCTGAGGCGCGAGCCACGCAGGTAAGGGCCTGTTGTGCCGGGGAAACGCTTTTCGCCGCGAAACGAGCATCGTCCTCATCACAAGGTGGCTCGCCTGCCTCTCGATTTGCTATATTTTTCCTTCTTCAATCTTATCGTAATCCCTTTGGCTCACGAATATTCGCTAACTTACCAGCTCCATAATGCTAAGAATCCAAAATAGATATTGTTTCGTGTACGTTGTTAAATTATTTATTTACAGGTGAAATCAGTACTGTCTTCGAGGAATCTCAGCACAGTGCTTCATGTAAGCAATCATTCTCGGAGTACTGGTGGAACCACATCGAGGCTCGCAAAATTTCATCGCCAAAACGTAGGTGCGGTATCTGTAGGCCCATAATCCCATGGTCCATACTTTTTAATCTCATCTCCCTTGTTCTTTTTCTTGCTACATTGTGTTCATGAGAATTGTCAATAATGTTATTTCGAAGCAGCATTTTAGGTATAATAAACGTTCGATATGACATTGTGGGCCATGAAATATTTATTCAGATTCTTGATCAATGAGTTGCTCATAGCACAGTCAAAAGCATGACTGACCACTCCAGAGAATGTAACAAGAATCCATCCATTCAGAGTTGCAATCGTAATTGAACTCGATTTAACCTATACGTGAAGTAATCATCTTTTTTAGACAATCTTTCTAACTATAATCAACTTCAGTGGTTCAAAAGGGGTGACACTCTAGTAGTTGATCTTTCTAACTATAATAAACTTCAGTGGTTCAAAAGGGGTGACACTCTAGTAGTTGATCCCGAATCACAATGCTATTTGTCACTTCCCCAACTCTGTTCCGCATCTTCAAATGCGAGGTTATACATTCTCAACGTAAAAGTATCAGTATTAGGAAGAAAAACGCAGACATGATAGCACGGCGTAGATTTCCTGGAACATCTACCGCACGTGCAACAAGAATCTGATAACTTGACAGCTCCTGGCATTTAAAAAGTTGTCATACCCGTGAAGTCGAAGAGCACTGCGTGAACCATGGAACTCGACACCGGCGATTCCTCATGACTTTAGAATTTTAAGTCTTTCCAACCCCATAATTCATTCACTTAGATCAAAGCGAATAACCATCACTTCGTTCCCACTCCCCAAACAAGGAAATAAGTACCTCTATGGTCCTTCCTTTAACACCTGCATCTTGAATTTTCGGGAAGGCTGGGGGGGGTGGGGGTAGGCGCGATCTATAACAGACTCCTTGAGATTGCTGCTCTCATCACGCTGCCTTGAAACCCAATGTCAAATTCGAGAAAGAAAAGTCTGGCTGGTTTTAGCCAGCGAGTTAGATTCGATCCGAAACGGTGCTGCAGCCTCACTCGATTTTCTTGCTCTCTCATCACCGTTGTTCCATTTGAAACTAGAGTAGCAAACGATAACTGTTAAAAAATTTCTATTTGCTAATGAAATTTATCATATAAGACATTCATTACATGAAATGAAAGCACCTTTTTAGATATTTTAAATAAGCGCTCCCTTTTTCCAATTCCATTTCCGTTCTCGTCACAGCGCATGGCTAGGTTACGATTTGAGGTACCAATGGCAAACCTGGACGCACTATGAATGTTTCGAGTATCAACTCTATCACTTAATCGGAAGTTATGGATAAGTCTTGAAGTTTAAACGGTGATAATGAATTTTTTTGGATGTGTATGTATATCGGTTAAAGAAATGAATAGCGAATAGCAAGTCCTCTAGAAGAATCTAAAACCTCATGCCTGTGAATACGTATCATTATCGCTGTGCTTACGGCATTATCTAACCATGAGATTCGCTCTTAAAATCGTCAAGCGGCGGCTGGAGGGATTAGTGTTCTGAAACGTATACGAGAGTTTTATTTCAATGGTCCTGGCGACCTGGGTGGGAGGTGCAGTGCGCTGCCTTCTACTTGCCACTACGAATTGTGCCTAGGAGTCAAACCTAGAATCAAAAAACGTCAATCCCACCTACGGATACCTTCCTTCCGGGATAAGTGTATTGATATCACATCCCTATAGGAATACAGAAACTTTGACTAGTACAACAACCAGCCCTGCAAACTATCCTTTGGCAAACTGCATTCGACAGCAACTTCGATTCCGAATGAGTCATAGTGTGGCTATTCACGAAAAGGAATGATGTAGGTTGCTTTGTTCTTGATCTTTTTGATACGCCATGGTCGAATGGAAAAACAATTTGTCGTTCTTTTGTTGATTGTTGACTGTAGTCCACCTTGCGGAGATCGACATGAACTGCTTGGGTGTTGCAACAAAAGCAACTACATTCTTCGTGAACCAATCTGTGCGTCTTCGTTGTTGAATTCACTTTGTTGGCGGTGAACAATCGTGCAATGTGAATGTTTGTATCTAATAAAGGTCATGCATACACTGTTGAGTTCTCTATCATTGACTGGTTCTACGTAGCGAATATGGGAATCAGATTAATGCGCCGGTGGCAAAAAAGCGAATAAATCTGTCAAGGACCGCAAAATGGAACCTTTTTTGCCCGCTGACCACCGACATCACGGTCAGCGACTAAGTAAGGAGCCGCTTGCAAATATTAATCCTCCACCATGCCAACAATCACTTTGAATGATAACGCATACCAGGAAAGTTATACGGTCCTATCAGTTAAAATACCCTTCTAAAATGATAATCGAACGATGTTGCTGTTAGCAGCACACAACGGCGGGCCAGAAGCAAGGCGGAGGTGGAGATTAAGCAATTATTGGGCCGACGCAAGCCTCTTGGCCACATGGCTACGGCAAAGCACATCTCGTTCCCTCCCGCCACCGACTACGTCTCCACTTTGCGCCTGCATCGTGCATGCTGGCACACAACCTTCACCGCTGATCCCAGCGTTCAAATCGTACGCTCGCAACTCAAAACCATAAGCAGTAAGCTTGGCCGGGTCCAGCACTATGCGCCTCAAAACATTCCTCAGCGCCTAAAAGAGCCGCCCGGATCCATGCACACGACGATCTTTGACGAAGCGCCGCCTCACCCTAAAACCGCTCGGTAGGGAGGAGAGAGAAAAAAGCCCTACCGGCGCGCGCAGCATGTTTGACCGCGCGTGCTGCGTGACCTCAAAATACCCTCACCAGCCCGCGCCAGTTGTTGAACGAGGGGCAAGCTGCTGACATAGCGCGCTTCCTCAATTGGCGTCTGCACCCGTCTCTGCATAATATACCAACTTGTTCAGTCAGTTTACCCTGGGCAAAATGGTCGTATTATGTACAGGTACCGGCCTCGCACAAGGAATTAGAATTTTGAAAATTCGGAGTAAGTGAAGGCCTTTGTGTGCAAATCCTTGAAAGTGCGCAGCCAAGATAAAGTTGGTCGATCGAGCCGAGTCTGTTCTCCAGTTCGACGCTTACTTACTTCCACTAATTCCACAATGAATGAGAGCATGATAGACGCTCGGAGTGCTTTAAGGCAAAGATCACCCCCCGCGACGGCATCCACCGCACCCCGCCTCACCCGCACGACAGCCTAAACTTACCCCCCATACCCCCCCCCCCCCGCGCCCCACGCTCCTCGCCACTTGTCTCGCCCGCTCAGTTCCGCACCAAAATCCCTACCCGCCACCGTTCCACCTCTCGAAAAAACCCGCTTTAAGGCCCCCGCGGCTGTCTCGGCTTTCAAATCCCATGGCCCACCTGATTCATCCAGACCCCGATTGCACCCGCTATCTGCCGCCATCAACGGACCCCCCCAAGACCACGACCTCATGACACTCTACACCCGTAATTATTGGCGTGTCACCCGCCCTGCTCCTCTTCTTCCCCCAACGCCAGCCTCCCTTCGACTGCTCACCCAGTGCCCCCCGGCAAACGAAGCGTCTTCTCAGTCTGCCCGCGCCTACCGGTCTTTTCTCGGTTTTATCTGCTTCACTGCTCCCCTCCCACTTCCGGACCTCCTCCTCATACTCCCCCGCAGCGGACACGGCCGTCCCGTCTCCACGGGCCGATGCGAGCGCTTTTTGAAAACGGTTTTTTGCATGAAATAGGGGCAGGTGCAGTGAACACAGATCTATGGTCCATTTCCGCTAAATGGCCTTCTGAATGCCAAAAAAGGAGTGAGAAAATCACTTCGTATGTTGGGAACTGCAGTTTTTACTTGTTAAAAGTGGTGTGTTTTCACTTCCATCGGCCCGCATTAACTGTAGCGCCTAGCTACAAAAGGTCGTAGTGAACTGTGCATCGAAAATAACGTGAGGTTTAGCCAAAAATGGATCCTTGTCATGCTACATGTTGAGGAGTGTGCGGAAGATTCATAACAGCTATCTGCAGCTTGGATGTCGGCAGCGACGGATGGCTTAGCGGATAGTGCTGTGGACTGGAGTTGGCACGAGTGGACTGGGTTGGTGGTTCGGATCCTCCGCGCGCGGAATTTTTTGCATTTTATGCTGGCACCTCCATCTTGGCTCCAAACTGCACCAGTGCCAAAATGAGTGTCTGACTGTCATTGTCGTGATCAGGAGCAGACAATGCCAAAGCTGCGACAGAAGTCCTATAAAACATGTCGTTTGGCGCACTTTATCAATGTTTACATTACTTCCTAGCTCGGGGATTCAAAGTGAAACCTTGTTCGGCGGCTTCCAGTACTCTTTCTCGAAGAAGAGCGGAGAGGCGTTTGAATTAAGCACTCTTGATTCTTCAACCATTCCTGGGTGAAAAAAGGAAGTTTACAGAATTCAACCTAATCACTTGCGAATTTTTTTGTGTTTGCCTTTGAATACCTCTTTTTTCGATCTCGCGGAGCAAATTTATGTGCCGTTCAGTTTTGATCCACTTGAACCGGTTGTTCATGGAAGCTAAAGAACGTGTTCCCTTGTCAGTGTCGCGGTAGTGAGCAATGGCGCGTTCGATCTGCGAAATACACGATTGCACCTTGAGCTTTCGTTACAAAGTGCTACAACTAACAGCATCGTGAGGAATGGGCCTGCCGTCGAAGAAAACAGTCCTCCGTGGTGGAATAACGCTGCTACGTCATCGTCATCATCATGTGGAGTCCAGCAAGCGTCTTCTCTTTCATCGAAAGTTGCCTGTAAACTGCAGCACTTCAGAAGCTCGGACCTGTTTGTTAACAGTGCGACTGCTCATAAACTCCTATAAAAGTAACCTGAAGCGTCTCTTCTTCCTCGTCGTAGTCGATGTCACCACTTTCTGCGCCCTTAAGTATTCCTCTGAAGGCGTCGGCAATTGCGATTTCTTTTCTCGTAGGAGGAGAAAAATCGGGCGTGAACGACGATAGAAGGCGGCCAATAACTCTAGCAGGTGAGAAAGCCATGTCGAGATCAGAAATGGTACACACCACACAGCTTCATGAACAACCGGTTCAAGTGGATCAAAACTGAACGGCAACATAAATTTGCTCCGCGAGATCGATCGAAAGAAGAGGTATTCCAAAGGGCAAACAAAAAAATTCGCAAGTGATTAGGTTGAATTCTGTAAACTTCCTTTTTTCACCCAGGAATGGTTGAAGAATCAAGAGTGCTTAATTTTCAAACGCCTCTCCGCTCTTCTTCGAGAAAGAGTACTGGAAGCCGCCGAACAAGGTTTCACTTTGAATCCCCGAGCTAGGAAGTAATGTAAACATTGATAAAGTGCGCCAAACGACATGTTTTATAGGACTCCGCAGCTTTGGGCATTGCTGCTCCTGGTCACGACAATGACCAGTCAGACACTCATTTTGGCACTGGTGCAGTTTGGAGCCAAGATGGAGGTGCCAGCATAAAATGCAAAAATTTTGCGCGCGGAGGATCCGAACCACCAACCCAGTCCACTCGTGCCAACACCAGTCCACAGCACTATCCGCTAAGCCATCCGTCGCTGCCGACATCCAAGCTGCAGATAGCTGTTATGAATCTTCCGCACACTCCGTCAGCATGTAGCATGACAAGGATCCATTTTTGGCTAAACCTCACGTTATTTTCGATGCACAGTTCACTACGACCTTTTACTATGCCTATAGTTGACGCCATGAATGAAACACACCACGTTTAACAAGTAAAAACTGCAGTTTCCAACAAAATGATTTTCACTCCTTTTTTGGCATTCAGAAGGCCATTTAGCGGAAATGGACCATAGATCTGTGTTCACTGCACCTGCCCCTATTTCATGCAAAAAACCGTTTTCAAAAAGCGCTCCACGCCCTGAACGACCTCCCCTCGTTAGAGTTTCAGTGGCCATAGTACCCCTTATTGAGCCCGACTTCTGCCTTTAGAGTACTAAAATATTGGGGGCAGGCTGGCTTTGCTCGCTCCTTTCCGCTGCTGTGATCGTCCACCAAAACAAGTGAACGAACGGTCGAGGATTTCCTCGACCATAGCTCTCTACCATGTGAGAGTAGTGCCGAGAGTGAACATCCGCGCGGAGAGCACAGACGGCACGCCCATGGCGAGTGTGAATGTCCGCGCGAGAGATCGTGTCTGACCGGGCAGAGAATCCTCGACGTGCCGTTGAGGAATCCTCAAGCGATATTCACCCTGCCCAACAAGCAATTTCTCTGTGCTTAAGGTTGCGGGGTCCCTATACACAGGGGTCATGAACTATCATAACTCCAAAGGCTGGAAAGACACGCTGAGAGCATTCAACTGATCCGCCTGATTTTATCTTGTTCAAAGTGACGTGGTGCTCATGCTTTCGGTACGCCCGTTTTTCCTCCAGATATTCCTCTTACTTGTCACGGCGTGTGCGTCTGTGACCGGGTGTTGCCGATGATTCGATTGTGAGAATGAAAATGTCATTACCCAGAGTTTTCGGTATGCCTTTATGTTGCTGTTTTCGCACGGGGCAGTCTCCATCGTAACTTTTGCTTTCGTCTCTGCCTGATTTGAAATTCCAACCGGGTCAAAGTCGTACACACGTATTCATAAAGAATCGTGCACGGAAACCGTACGATTCTGTCTCCCATAAGCTTGCTTCTTGGGGCTCATCGTTCACGGTGATTGAAAGACCCCATTTTAATAACTACTTGTTTTTTTTTGTTTGAGTTTATATTTTAATTTTGGATTTTCAGCGGTTGTGAAAAAACTGCTCGTCAAGCTAGTACAATTATACAAGATGTGGTCGTGCTTCGTGAGAAACAGTTGAGCAGCTCATTGAACTGGAATCAGTGTCGTGCCTGCGGAATAAGATTAGAATGTTGCATCGGCGATGTCCACCAGGCGCAGTAAAGCATGTGATTCTAGTGGGCCCACAACACCTCTGAAGGGAAGATCCGTGCGCGTGAAAATGTTTTCGCGTGAAAATATGATGTACGTTCGTGTGCCAGCAGCAGAGTGGTGGAAGGACCCTGCTTCCCTTACCTCGAAGAAAAAGCATGCTCGCGCCTACCGTGCTCATGCGATGAATGTCGATCGGCCGATAAATCAAAAAGCATGACGAGAGGAAACTTGATGATTTGACGAGGAAGGTACATTCTAATACGTTGGTGTGCAAAACTCAAGGAAAAGTGGAGGCTAAATAGCATAGCTTATCAATAAGCTGATGGAGTAAATGGAACCGTGGGTACAGGATGCCAAAGGTCTTGCAGTCGTGCACAACAAAGCTCATATAACACGCGGACCGCTTAAATCTGGAGCCAAGGGGATTGGTCATGCAGAACGATGGGTTTGGTAGGACAAGAGGGAGTGTACTGAGCAGGGAGAAGTTACTGTGGAATGTAGTGGTGTTCTTGATTACATCAAGTCTCAGAGACAACACTAGGGTGACTTTACGCGAGGAAGAATCATTGGGAAACTGGAAAAAGGAAGATGTGTTACGAGTGTGGTCCAGGAGTTTTGTGTTGCTCACAGCATTGTTTTATGCGCATGGGAGCGATAGCCACTGCTGCCCACAGAGGAGGAGATGGTGGATCCACGAGCAACCGCAACAGCAGGCGATTACTAGTCCTTGTATCAGGCAAGAATGAGTTCACGTCAGTCGCAGGCCGCAGTTAAAAGAACATTATGTTCTCTGCCGGGAATGGCTAGAGCATACACGGCTATCCAAATCCCAAAAACGATGGTGAGAGGCCTAGGACTAATCCTTGGAGGAA